>JAOTIZ010000004.1:4476560-4493266 GCA_027123425.1 Erythroxylum panamense | reverse complement strand
AATTTCGCCGGTTACTATTCATTTGGTAAGTTTTCACTATTCATATGGTAATTGGCTAAATAACAACTTTAAGCAACTTTGGACCTTCTAAAGAACCGATATGGTTTTGATGTCTATAAGAATGATATTAAGATGAATAAGATAAGAAAAAGAAATAGAAAAAAAAATTTATCCCGGTTTCAGATTAGTCTAAGGTTTTCCAAGGGAATCTGTTTGAGTAGTTGGGTTCCGAAAACGGGATCCAACACTAAGTCTCTTAGAAATCATTCACACAGACATCAGTGGACCTCTATCTCCTACTATTTATGGTAACAAGTACTTTATTACCTTTATTGATAACTTTTCTCGATTTGGCTATCTTTTTCTAATCAAAGAAAAATATGAAGCACTTGAGAAATTCGAAATTTTTAAAACTGATGTTGAAAAACAATTAGGAAAAGTCATCAAGGTGGTGAGATCTGACCGTGGTGGTGAGTATTGTGGTAGATTTGATGTTGGACAGCAACATATGAGACCATTCGCTAAATTTTTGCAAGCTTGTGGCATCATTCCAGAAGATACCATGCTTAGTACTCCTGAACAAAATGGTGTAGCTGAAAGGCAAAACTGTACTTTAAAAGATATGATGAGGAGTATGATGAGTGGAACTAATTTGCCAGATTTTTTATGGGGGGAAGTCTTAAAATTTTCTCTTTACATCCTTAACAGAGTTCCTAGCAAATCTGTTCCGAAAACACCTTTTGAACTTTGGACAGGTAGAAAACCAAGTAAACCATTTTCGTGTGTGGGGTTATCCTGCAAAAGTTAGAATCTATAATCCCTTAGAGAAAAAGACTGACCCTAAAACTACCCATTTTTACTTCATTGGATATCCAGACCATGCAAAAGGGTATAGGTTCTATTTTCCTAAAAGCGGTCGTAGAATTGTGGAATCTATGAATTTAAAATTTCTAGAATTGGACAAGGTTGAAGCTATTATTCCTGTTGTTGATTCCATTGTTACTGCGCGTGAGATTGTTTTTTTTTCTTGTTACTATTGATAACATGCCTACAGTTAGTGTTCCAGTCGAGAACTTGGTTGATGCTCCTTTAGTTGATTCCCCTGCTTCGGTTGATCATCCTAATAATGTTGCTGACCCTCTTGCACTAGTTGATACTTCTCAACATATTGAACCTATTATGCCAATACATCTTAGAAGGTCAGTTAGATAGAGGAGATCGACTATTTCCAATGATTACTTTGTGTATCTTAGTAAAGACGTGTATGATATTGGGGATAATGTTGATCTTAAATCTTATTAGGAGGCGATGTCTTGTGCTAATTCTTATATGTGGGTAGATGCTATGATAGAAGAAATGCAATATATGGCCAATAATGAAGTGTGGGAACTTATTGACTTGCCTAAAAATTGTAGGGCGATTGGTTGTAAATGGATTTTTAAAACTAAGAAGGACTCGAAGTGATGTGAGCAAAGGCATGGATGACAATGTGTAAACTAAGAAGGACTCGAAGTGATGTGAGCAAAGGCATGGATGACAATTGTAAATGAACTTAGTCACCGCAATGGATGCCTCTCCTTCTTGCAAAGTCACTCTTGTCAGCATGTACAGATTTGCAACAATCTTCTCTACTTTCATAAATACCAGTGCTCCTTTAATCACTTTCATAATCTTGTTTTGAATCTCAAATCCGAAACTGAGATCATCCAATTATCCTATAAATAACAAAATTTTCTTCAGGCCCTCCACATGTCGCACTCAATAGTCTAAATTGTACCATCATATAACTTTAACTTGATGGTGCTAACACCAATGATCTGAAGAGCTTGATCATCACAAATGTACATAAATCCTCCAGAGATAGATTCATATTGATGGAACCATTCTCGAGAGGTCATATGAAAAATAATTACTGAATCAAATAGCCAGACATCAGCAGATCTTCTCTTTCCTCTAATAGTCGTTGCTGCTTCACAAACTATTGCGCTTCCATCATCTGAAGTGTTTGAAATGTTTCCTTGAGAAACAGAATCTTTCTTGTTTAGATTTCAACAATCCTTTTTTCAGGTGACCTTTCTTGTCACAATTGTAACATTTATAGTTCTTCTTACTTTTGGATTTTGATCTACTATGATTGTGACTCCCACTTGGACCACGTTCTATTGATCTACCTCTCATCACCGCCTAGGCCTCCGCTTGTTGCGAATTTGTCAACCCGTCTTCCTTACTTTTGCATCGACTCTCTTTTTTCAGAATAGCAGTTGCAATATTGTCAAAGACTAGAGTGCCTGTGTTGTTTGTTAAATTTATGACAAGTTGATTATATAAATTTGGTAGACTTTGGAGTAGAAGTTTTGTACGTTTACTTGTCTCTATTGTATGCCCCAATGATGTGAGTTGGGAAAATATAGTAGTTAAAATATTTAAGTGCTCCATCACCGAAGTGGATTCCGCCATACATAATGTGTATAGTTTCCTCTTCAGAAAAATTTTGTTGTGAAGTGATTTGACCTTGTATAATTTTGTGAGGTGATCTCATATTTCCTTCGCTGTCTTCTTTTCCTCTATACTGGATAATACTCCATCAGCTAAGCGAGGTAAAGATTAGCTACAATATTCCCATCCATCTCATTTCACTTTTCTTCTGTGACTTCAGTTGGCCATTCACTAATGGCTGCCAAATAATTATCTTTCCTCAAGTTTGCCTTTATTTTCAGCTTCCACAGTGGGAAATTGCTCCCGGTGAATTTTTCAATGTCGTACTTTGCTGCCATTACTTCTATCACAATCGCTTTATGAATAGTGCCTTTGACAGGGTGAATAATATTCTAACTTATCTTTTGATGTGGAGGATCCACTCTTGGTAGCAACCACAAAACATACAATAAGTAGATATACACACCCAAGGTTGGCTCTGATACCACTTGTTAGGTATAATTAGGACTTGGATAGAGTATAATCGCAGCTAAAACGAACCTAAAAATATTGGAGATAAAATAGATACACAAAATTTACTTGAAAAACTCCTAAATTAGGGTAAAAAGTATGGGTAAGGAAAGAAAAATTTTACTACTAAAAAAGTGGAGAATTGCAAGGAAAAAAACTAGACTCACAAAATATATAAAATATTTTGTTTGTCTTTTCACTCACTCTTGTTTCTTTTCTCTACTAATGGGATAATTTGCTCTCTTCATCTCCTGCCTATTTATAGGCAAGAGACATGTGGGTAGGCAAGAGACATGTGGGATAGTTGGCAGGAGACGTATGGGATAGTTGGCCATTTGACTAGTTATCCTTGACTTTTTTTTAATTTCAACTTTGGTAAGCACCAAAAACAATGCCTACCATTGTTGACAGATATATGGAGGCTTCAATAGGAATCAAATCCAATAAAGCATGTGATTGGAGGGATTTTGTGAATCAAAGAGTCACGCAATACATAATTTGGAATAAGCTAATGATGCTATGGAGCACAAGCACACGACAAGGACAATTCGATAAGAAATCAAACATAATGACATCTCTTGCGTACTTAAATTAGGTCGGGCTTTCGTATCTTACAATTAAAAATACTTGTTAATAATATTTCAGACTCTAAATTACATTATACTTATGTAGATTAACCAGAATAGGAACAATCGTCACAAATTTTAAAATTAACTTTTAAGCTGTAAATCAATTTTAGTAAGGAACATTTAAGTAATTGCTGGTTAATCTTGGTTTAACTAATGGATAATTGGGGACAATATAGGATTTTGCTATAAGAAATCAAATTATATTTACTAGTGAAAAATTAAGTCTTAAAAGTGGCAAGATTTTTAAAGTGTTGAAAGTTTTTTTAATCTAGCGTTAAATTTTTAAAAATTTTAATTAAGTGATTAACCTTTTAAATTATAACAACTTAGTTCAAAAATTAGTTTTATTAGTATCGAACTGATATAACTAACAGAAATGCCTTTGATTATGATATGTTAGCTTTCACATGAAAAAATTAATGGATAAGTAAACATCTAATTAGACTAATACATCCAACTCATAATTCATACCCTATAATCTACATCCATAATCTACTTATTTTATTTCAAAACAACCTAAACCTTCTTCATCTACCTATTTTCTACACAAATTTTGATTTTCTCTATTTTTTTTCTAGAGAATATAGTTGTATTTCTCTCCATAATTGAACTTAGAACTATAGAGAAGGGACAATTAGCCCTTCAATTTTTGGTTACCTCCCTAACTGGATCTTGCTTTTTAAAAGTAATTTAATAATTTCATAAAATTTTCTTTTTTTAGTTAATTAGCCTTATTTTAATTCATGTTCTAATTAAAAATTTAAATTTATCAGTGAATTTTACTTATTTTGCTGTTGGTAGAAAGAAAAAGGTAAGGAATGCAAAAAATATATTTGGTAATATATTATGATTTAATGAACAGTATTTCTATGTCAACTTTTGAGACTATGAGAGCAATAGAAGTCGCTATATTCATTATAAATTTTATTACTCTTTCCTCAAATGAATCAGGTATTACTTAAATATGTAAATTATTAACGGAACTAAAATTTTGAATCGGTTAGTTAAAGTTTTAAAAAATTGATTATTTAATTAAAACATTTTAAAGATTTGATATTAAATTAAAAAATTATTAAGAGCAATTTTTAGGTTGAATTAATTATAAACTATTAACTTGGCCGGTGATCTAGATGCTTCTCATTGGGGGAAAAGCATCATCCATGACACATACAACAAAGATATACACATAGATTGTCCGGCCGTACAAGAAGACGGTGTCAAAAAACAAATGTTTGTCAAAGGAACGTGGATAGTACCAGGTCAAAAGATGGGAAGAATCAAAGTAACGACGGTTCTTTTGGCAAGACTAGAAAAGTAACCAAGTAGAAGAAGCCATTGGGACCACTTAAAATCTTCCACCCAACTAAGCATTCTTCTACGCACGCCCCTCCCTCCGTCAACGCTTCAGTCTCCGGGTAATTTATTGCTTCAATCACGCCCCAATACTCTTGACCCGACCCGAAATTACTTATTCAGTTATTTGAGTCCTACAAATTAACCCCCCTGTCCGTTTCTGACATGTTCAGTTATATGATGCAGTTCGTACTAATTAATTATTATTTTATTACATTAAATATTTCAGCTTAATCGGACCAATCTTAGACTCCTAAGATCCCACCTCAAGAGCTTTAAAAGATGTAAACTTGGAACCTTAAAATTTCTCAAATTCCTACATAACCTCTACACTTCTACGCATAAGATATCTTCACATGCTTGATTGTTTAATTAATGATTGATCACTAGCCACCCTCTGTTCAACATCAGATTCCCATCAACCCTCAAGTTTCCGAATAGTTCCAATTCTCACACTGTCGTTGAAAGCGAGGTGTCCTGAATTGATCCGTTCAAGGAGCTTTATCCAGGAGGCTGGAGGATCATCAATAGCAACATTTCTTATTTCTTCTCCTTTTAGATAACTCGAACTCAAATCTTCCTAAAAAAGAGAGTTTTAAGTGAGGAGCTAAATCATTTAAGTCACTCTTACTTATCTCGTACTAATTAATTATTATAATTATAAAAATTATATCTATTCTTCCGATTTTCATTCCTACCCTTCTTATCATCGTCGTTATCCGAGCACTAAACAAAGAGTCCAAATCAAATGAAAGGAGGGAATCGTTCTTAATATGAAATCGTCAGGCAATTCATGTGATGGAAGAAAAGAAGCGTCGCCAACTCGTGATCTTTCTTTACAGCGTACATAAACCGCGTGCTTCTTGCGCCCTTGAGACTCACAAATAGGCAAAGCTGTGTGTGACCTGCTATCTCACGCCTATAAAGCATTTAGCCCATAAAGCGCCAGCCGCTTTGTCAGCCCTTGCCTTTGGGTTTTGTTCAATGACTTTAAGATTTAACTAATTAGTTAATTAGTAAAACTTAATATTGTAATAAATAATTATATAAAAAAGCATAGTAATACTCATGTTGTGCTTAATTGACCACATTTGGCATGTCTTAATCGCGGCGGCTACAGGTCAAAAGGCCACAACCCCAATTGATACGTACACCGCACCTACCATCTTTGAATAATGTAGTTGCCTTTCGCGACTGTTTTCAAGATAGGTAAGCAAATTATATTCTGAATCAAAACATTTATGGAATAATGATAATTTTTTTTAAAAAATTATAATTAATTTAAATTATTTAAAAATAAAAAATAAAAATAAAAACTCAGGTGCCCCCAAAAGTCCAAAACCCCACAATCCGCTAAATTACACATTTGTTTGTTTGCGAATTGCGATTGGTTAATCTAATTATATGGCTATGACTTTACAATATCTGCTTTTTATGTGATCTTTTATAACTCACCACTCAGTTTTTCTTTTTTTGTTTTCTTATTATTTAGCTTTTTGTTGCTCGTCTTCTTCTTTTCTTTGTTTACGGTTACTCGTGATCTTGCTCTTTCCTACACGCCTTCTGCTGTCATCTGGTGTAGGAGCAACGATCCGTTTGAACTTAGTTCTTTTCTTTTTTAATCCGGGATTTTCGGATTTTTGCGATTGGGGTCCTCTAGTACCAGTTGTAGTGGAGTATAATTTTTGGGATCTGTGAATTTGGTTCTTGAACTTCTGTGGTTTTCTTGTTGTCATCTGGGTTGGAGGAGTTTATTTCTTTTGATTTCTGTTTGGTTTTCAAAATCCTGATTGCCTAGGGTTTCCCGGAGAGGGATGTATCGTGGGGATTTGAATTGGTGAGGTGGAGAGGATGGGAAGTTTGAGTGAAGATGAGGATCAATTCTTTGACTCGCTTGAGGAGTTCACGTCCCTTTCTGATTCAAGCTCTGAATGTTTAGAGAATTCTGATTCTGACTGCGGTGATAATTTGCTCAATAGTATTAGGTTTGATGTTTGGATTAAGAACTTAGGTAGCATTCGTGAAAGGCGCAATAAGTTTTTGAGATGGATGGGATTGAGTGTGGATCAGAATGTTGGGGTTGATTCTTGTAATGCGCCTTCCTTTGAATTGGAAGTGGAGACTGATAGAATGACTGAGGATAGCAGTGCTGTTCTCGGATCTTCAAGTTTTGAGGAGAGTTCGTCGCTGAGTCTGTCTTCAGAATGGTCCAATGATGCTGAGGTGTTAAGTGGGGGGGCTTTGGCGGAAAATTTTGTATGCAGGATTCGGAATTTGGACAATGGTACGGAGTTTATTGTGGATGAAACTGTGCAGAATGGGATCGGGGAATGGATTCGGGAAGTGGGTTCTAATCGTTTACTTAGTATTGATGAGTTTCAGAGGAGTCTTGGGATGTCCCCCTTGGTTCAGCGGGTGATGAGCCGAGGACTAATGGAGTTCTCCAATTTGGAGGCACCAAAGAAGCAGGTGAAAAAGGGGTTATTGAAAAGATTAGCTGCTGTTGCTTGCGTGATTGATGGGCTAGCTGAAGGTGGAAGTACCGATTATGATCATTCAAGTCCTATTGGAATGGCTGCGAGTCAATTGGTTAGGGTTAGGTCTTGTAAAAAGCGGTGGAAGGAATTCTCTGCTCTTTATACGAGACAAGATATTTCAGCCCATGAAGGTTCAATTTTGACGATGAAGTTCAGTCCTGATGGTCAGTACCTTGCAAGTGCAGGCGAAGATGGAGTTGTGCGTGTATGGCAGGTGATGGAGTCTGAAAGATCAGATGAGTTTGGAATACTTGATAATGATCTTTCACACAGGTACTTCATGGTTAATAGCTCTTCTGAATTAGTACCCCTTCATGCAAATAAAGAGAAAAGGAGTAAATTGAAGAGTCTGCGGGCGAAAACAAACTCAGCTTGTGTTATTATTCCACATAAGGCATTCCAGATATCAGAGAAGCCGATTCATGAATTTTTTGGACATTGTGGAGAAGTCTTGGATCTTTCTTGGTCAAATAATAAGGTAACTCATGAACTAGGACCAGCCTATCCAACTACTCTAATGTTCTGTATGTGATTAACGTTGTAATCAACATTTTTCCGTGTGCAGAGACTCCTGTCATCTTCTGTTGATAAAACTGTTCGCCTATGGGAAGTGGGATGCAACCAATGCTTGCAAGTATTTTACCATAATGATTATGGTCTGTCTGTTTCTGCTTACCTGTCTTTGTATCATTTGCTTTATATAATGGTTACGATACTCATTGAAATTATTTTCTGTATTTTGTCTTCATGTTCAATGTAATGCAGTTACATGTGTTCATTTTAATCCCGTTGATGACAATCACTTCATCAGTGGTTCCATAGATGGTAAAGTGCGCATCTGGGAAGTTTCTGGTTCTCAAGTTGTTGACTGGACTGGCATAAGTGAAATAGTTACTGCAGTTTGTTTTCGGCCGGATGGAAAGGTTGGGGATGCTTTCTTTGGTCAGTTTAATTGCCCTTCATAATTATGATATAGTCATTCAATCATTCTGTCCTTGAACAGGGTGTAATTGTTGGCTGCATGAGTGGCACTTGTAGATTTTATGATGCATCAGGTATGTTTTCCTCTCCGATGCCCTTTCATAATCATTCTTGTTTTTGTGATATATTATTGTTCGGTGCTATTGGATTTGTCTTTTGATGATAAAATAGCATGCTGTCTGTTTACTGCTGAATGTTTTATGAATTTTATGGTATACTAAGCTTTTTCATTTATAAGCCTGATCATTGAAGTGAAGAATGTATTAGATTGTAATTGTTAAAAAGGTAAAATGTACACAGCATTAAATAATTAATATGGAATCATGAACTCGTTATTTCACCCTAAACCTCTTCCAGTGTTTCAAGGACATCTAAGAATCGGTGCTCTGGAAGGGTTACCTTTCTCATATCTGCTACTACTGTAACCCAATTAGCTGTAGTTTTGTTTTCAATACCTGGTGTTGTTGGTGGTGGTAGACTGCAGTACAATTAGGTGAAAGCCTCCAGATGCCAATAAGCATTCTTTGAACCTGGCATGTTTGAAAGTTGATTGGTATGCCATGCTATGATGCAGGAGGCTTGCTTTGGTGAACTCTAACTGGTGTGTTTTGCGTGGATCAGATAATCGTTTGCAGCTTTCTTCACAAATATGCTTACTGGGTAAGAAAAAGTCAGCATTCAAGAGGATAACTGGTTTTCAGGTAACAATCTTTTTTCTGTAGTTCTCATTCTAATCCTATTTCATTTAGAGTTTTGAGCTTAACATCTTCAACCTGCAGTTTTCTCCAAGCGATCCAACCAGATTATTGGTAAGTTCTGCTGATTCACAAGTTCGAATTCTTCATGGGGTTGATGTAATCTGCAAGTATCGAGGTAGGTGCGCTCTTATGACTTCATTTTTAGAAATTTAGATCTCCTTTCCAATGCCCTTTATCTTCTATCATGCAAGTTACAACAGAAAAGTTATAGTGTTTACAAACCGTGAGCTTCATATCCTGATGCATCTTCTTCCTCACATTCTGTTACAGGCCTTCGGAATGCAGGAAGCCAAGTATCTGCATGTTTTACATCAGATGGGATGCATATTGTTTCAGCAAGTGAGGATTCATATATCTATGTGTGGAACTATATTAGCCAGGAAGCTCCTATTCATCAAGTGAAGAAAAGTTGGTCTTCTGAGCGCTTCTTCTCAAACAATGCATCGGTAGCCATACCATGGTACGGGATGACTGTTGGGAACTCGCACTTGTCAGATGTATCCAGAGCATCCCCATCTTCCATTGACTTGGGACAATGTAGTGAGGAAAGAGCAGTAATGCAATCCGAGATGGGTGAGACTTCACAATGCATTTTGCCATTTGCTTCACCTGATCGCTTCTCATTGAGACATGGATGTTTCTCAGAGTCTTCAGCCAAGGGTTCTGCAACCTGGCCAGAGGAAAAGCTGGCTTCAAGCTCATTGGTTGTGTCATCTGCAATGTGTAAGTCCGAATATAAATTTTTGAAAACATCTTGCCAGAATTCACATGGTTCTCCCCACTCTTGGGGTTCAGTGATTGTAACTGCTGGGTGGGATGGACGAATTAGATCATTCCAAAACTATGGTTTACCAGTTCGCCGTTGAACACATCGAAGTTGCCAGCATTTTTGGAGTTTCCGTCATTGAATTTTGGAGAGCATGGTGTTCAATTGTAATGTGCATTATCAACCAAGGTATGGAGCCAGCCAGCACAAACAATTGTGTATCATTTCTCAAGCGTAAATAATTTGGTGGCATCCATAGCCACAAGCAGCCTTGAGCTATATGGTGTGAGCCCACATCTCGAATATTGGCTGGACATGCCCGGCCGGTAACTAAAGTTCAGTTACCTGGTCAAAACATTCATGTATTCCACTGTTGGTGTTCAGTGAATATACCATTCTTTTACTTTATTATAATTATAGAGCCATGCCCAGGGGTTCCGATCTGACATACATCGGGGATGTAAAGGAGAGGGTTTTTGGTGGCTGTGGGTGCTCGAAGTTTTGGTGGGTGAGGAAAAATCAGCATTGGTGGTTAGGAGTTGCCCGGTAGAATCAGTGGGCCTCTCCACCTTTTATTGTGATTTGCTGAGTGGTTGAATAATTGGCTTCTCTGTCTGCCTAGTGGTGTCTTAACCATCTTGTTGATCTTTGCCTGTCGGTCCCATTTATGTCAAGGACATTGGTCTTTTCCTGCAATATCCCTCATTGCTCGCAGTTGTTACCAGTTGCTGGCTTGTGGACTTGACCTGTCCCGGTAATTCTCATTGGATCATGTTCCTGGCTTTCTATGTTTGTAAATTCCCTTAATTTTGCCTTGCAAGGAGCATGAAAGGAGAAAGTAGAGCCTAAAGTTTGAAGGTGGGAATTGTTTATTCATCTGTGGAACTGATATGCCATGCCGAATATCTTCAGAAAGCCAAACTTGGTATACTATTTCAATTGTAATATAGGTTATTAAAGGAAAATTTTCTTGTAGTTGCCAACTTCTTGGCACTTCGGATTTCCACATTTTCTGTAACATCTTTAACTTCGTTTTAAATTAAATTTTACATATATATTCATTTTCAAGTTAGAAAAAACATTTTTCAGACGAAATTAGTTAACAAATGTTAAAATTATCATTCATTTTATATAAGGCCTCTGTGTAAGCTCTACATGAGCAATCAATGTCATAATGTCTCCTTACAGGTATTCTGATCATATTTACCAGATTCAACTATCATTAGATCATATTTGTAGTTTGATGGTTAGATTGACAACAATTAGGCGTTATCAATTTAAAAGCATGACAACAATATTAATATGGATTAAAAAAAGCAGTTACAAACATTAATTTGTAACTCAAAAAAAATATAGACTTATAAAATTTTGTAAACAATGACAAATATCTATAAGACTATAATAAGCTGATGGAGATTGGAGTAATATTGGACTAAATGGTCTCGCAAGTACCCTTGATCTTAAGATGTAGACGATTAGTAAGAACCATAAATCTCTGTAATCTAGATTCTGTGGATTATACTAGTTTTATCCTTTAGATTGTATACATTTTCTTATAATGAAATATATTAATTTTCGAAAAAAATCTATAGTATGCATGTATTATACTAAATTCAAGCAATCATCAAAAATATATATGTAGAACAAAAACTCTCACTGAAACAATAAAAAACTAGGTTCTTAACAGTCTCATATAGGATATAAGTTCTTAAAACATACAAATGGGTTTGTCAACAAGTTGTTTGAAGGCATGTCCTTAATAATAAGGAGAAACTAATATGACCTTTACCAATAAGACTAGTAAAATTTGATACCATTTTATATTGTGATAGGTCTGATCCAAGAAAAAGAAAAGAAAAACTTTAAATAAGGATATAAATTGCTACATAGATTAAAAAAAGATCGAGAGTAATAAGATTCTAAAGCTACTCGTTACTAGCAAGTTTGATAAGGTCATTAGTTATTAGAGAACCTAAAATAAAAGTTTCTCTAAAAACAAAAGATGATGAAAACCTTTTACATCTAAAAATAAAGATTAAGAAAACATTCTCCATATATATATATAAGCTCCCCCTTTAAATCAGCTAAGGCAATAGATAAGACTGACAACCAATAGATATATAAAAGTTAGATGAGGAATCCCATAGAACTTTACTATACTTGAATTTATTTTGATTTAATGATTAATCTTAGTCACTTCGACCAGTAGGAATTTCAAAATTACAATGGTATGCTCATAGTCATGACATATACAAACCTTATTCTTA
Organism: Erythroxylum panamense; assembly: GCA_027123425.1. Lineage (NCBI taxonomy): Eukaryota > Viridiplantae > Streptophyta > Magnoliopsida > Malpighiales > Erythroxylaceae > Erythroxylum > Erythroxylum panamense. The sequence continues at coordinate 4,481,029 of JAOTIZ010000004.1, read as the reverse complement.
AATACTTTTGACCAAAATTCTTCGCGTTAAAAATCTTTAAGAATACATTGATTTCATCTTTGAACTTTCATGATATATTTGACCATAACTCATAAAAATTATAGATCTTAATAGCTAAGAACACATGCAACCCTTATTATTTATGTTGTAACTTATGTTATATAGAATCTTTTGTTTGCTCCTTCAATCCTATATATAAATCCGAATGTTGAATCTTTTATGTTTATGTCTAAAAATGCAACATGGTTTTTTGAACAATTCTTTAAAAATATATAATCTTTCATTAAAATAAAGAAATCAATTCAAAACATAATATCGGGCTTATGTATATATATATATAGAAAACAAGATAGAAATGTAAGATCCCATGGATTTTGAATCTTGATGCTTTTGGATTGATTTTAATGAAATCTTGCTTTTTCCTAAGATTGTTTCCTCTTGAAGTGCTTTTGATTCTCCTCAACCCTGGGACTAATTTCTTATCCTCCCAAATTTCTCCTCCCTTTTATTTCAGCCATCTCTCTTTTTAAAAGTGAAACTCTAAGTTTTTGTTTAACATAGCCCAAATATGGGACCATATTAGACTTTTGTGCTGATTATATTGCTTTTCTAGAACTTTATATAATAAAACATTGCTAACACAAGGAAGAACATAGTATTATGTTGATCTCGTGTTAGATTTGTCCTTATTCTATTTTTGCGTCTAATACTCTTATATTGTAACATGGCTATAGACATGGAGTAATTCCTAGGCTGTATCATTTATATATCCAATCACTCAAAGAAGCATAATACCTTTTTGTAATATGAGACTTACACGGGTACCTGTTTATGCCATATTTCTTATATGCTAACTTGTCAAGAAACAAAATGCACCTTTTACTATATGGGTTAAACACGATACCATGTAGGATCCTTATTAGTGAACATAGAGCTGTGTTCAAATTGGGTTCCTTTAAAATCATTTCAAAATTCCTCCAACTTGACTCCAAATTCACATTTTTATCAAAAAGTTTTGTTAAGTCTATAATTGAAATAAAAGCTAAATTAAGTACTAGTTTATATAAAGAACCTTAAATTACATGCCAAATTCTTTTAAAATCATACTAAAAATATAATATTATTTGTAACATCCCACTCTCGCAGGACACGTATTCAACATCTTGAGTAATATCTGAATACATACCCCACAAGGATGGCATGTTAGAGCACTCACATCACTAACTAAATTATGGGATCATCATATAAAAACATAAACATTACAATATTTTAAAACTGAATTCCTCATTTCATTTCATAAAAACCAAATATGTACATTGAAATTTTTACAAAATCCTCCAAGTATGTACATCATCAAAACCTAATATAATACACGCTATATGAAAAAATAATTATACAAAAATTTCTATCTAATTCTTTAGTTTCAGCTAACCGACCTTTGAGCCATTTCTCCAATCCAAAAGTCCAAGAACTATGCTTCTTGTAGAGTCTCTCTGCCACTAGTGTCTTTTCTCGGTCCTGAAATATCAACATTGCAATTTTGGTGAGTTTTATGAACTCAATGAGGTAACCATCCTCAATGGTTCTCTCAATTCACACAAGACATCATCATATACAAACACATAATTCACATCATCTCATTTGTCATGTAGCATCACATATCACATTCAGAGTAATCATATTGATCATTTCAATTAATTATATTACACATATCAATTTTAAATGCAATGCTCATGACACTCACTGTCATTTATAATTATTTTTGTGATTGAGTGCCTTTCACTAGCCCATATCCTTTGTGGACACCAAGCTTTTATCAGATAATGTCCCATATCCTTTAGTGGATACCGAGTACAATGGCAACTAAGCTAGAGGCTCTTATCATATGTTGAGTTTTAAGCTCTTTTTATTGGCAACTCCGATCACAACTGCCATTAATGTAATGAAATGCATCACATTCTCGCATTCGCAATCAATCATATGATTTCATATTCACATTCAGAACACATATCTCATCTGACCTTAGTTTGGCATTCAACAAAATTGTTGAGTACAGTTATTTCAATCATATTCACATACAAGGAGCACTTATAATATCTCATTCATGCAGGACTTTCAAAGTCCGGAATCAACACAATCAAATTCACATTCATAAGCCAATTCATAACATAATTTAAAACAAACAATCAATTAAGTGAGATCGTCTAGGTTACTCACAGGTTGCTCCAGAAAGCTATTACCTTGAAGTCCCGGCAATGTTTGGATGTTGACTCTCTAAATGTTCCTCTATATCATGCAATATACATTTACACATATCACAAATTTGCAAAGTTATTTAAATACTCATTTATGCACATAAGTATATATGAATTATGTACTTTGCATGCTCAAAGACAATCTCAGGTATATATCCATTATTCTCATCACATGATCACTCATATATCAAGAGTCACATACGTATGATTCGAACTTAGGTTTGTACCTTAATAAAACAAATTTATTCTAAGTTCATCATTCAATTAATCATTCCAGCTTTTTCTCAAGACAGACTTTCGGATCAACTTTGCACGATCATTATGACAAGAAAAATGGAGTATTTAGGCACTACTTCCTTCTACAAAATTATTCCTATATGTCCTAAGTTTCTAATGACACTAAGATCATTCAATTTGATTTTGTATTCTAAAAGTTATACTCCATATACTTCGGACTATTTTTAAAATACAACAGTACTCTGTACTCAACTTCAAGCTAGATTTTTTGATTCTTAGAGACTGAATTAAAATTCTATTCCTTCTAAAAATTTGCAACCATATTATCTAGTTTAATCTAAATAAAAATCATTCCATTTTGAAGTCTACAGATCAATATATGGCCAAAATACCGAAACATGTTCAGTGAAAACACACCATTTATCATATTCCAGTACACTTCATCATTGTTATTCTAAATTCATCACTCAATCTTTTCTAAATGAAATCAGATGGCCATAAATTTTGGTGGAGAGAAAGAAAAATATGTGAGGAGTTTGTTGGTTTAAATTTCACGTCATTTGGAGGTCGGGAGAAGAAGTTATAACTAAAAGAATGAAGGATGTTCGAAACTGTCAACTTTTCGGTAAGCCTTCCTTGTCACGATCGTGCTTATTGTAGTCGGTAGCGCAATGTCATGATTGTGCTTTTCCGGATAGCTTCCTAGTTTCTTCTCCAAATTTCCTATACTGCAGATTTATCTTCTTTTCTTCCTCTCTTTTGTTTAATTTACGATCTCTAACTCACATCCTCACTATTCCCTCTTCATTCCTACTTCCATTTCAGCTCAACTTATTCACAAAAAATCAAAATCCATGATTAAACGCAAACATTAGAAATGGAACATCATTTACGGACACTCATCATTTTCTGCCTTTTTTCATCTCCTGCACTTTTTCATCTTCATTTCATCTCTAACTTATCATTTTAATTCTTCTCTGCATATCACGATATCACCTTACACCTTTTCCTTAACTCTAAACTCATTTTAATTCGTCCCTAAAACACCCAATGAGATTCACACAAACAACAACAAAATAGAGCATATGCATATCACCTTTATATATTTTTCTGCATTCATTTAGACACGTTTTCAATGATTTTTCTTACTCAAATTTCATTTCAACACCATCTTATAACATATTAATCATCAAATATGCAAAAATAACACATGCGACACACCCTAAATTCTCAATCATATTTTAACAAATAAGCATCCTCATTTTACAAACATTGAACTGTTAACTAACGTGACACATATTTCATTCCATATATCATGAAAACTATACGGTACTTACTTGTTTAAAAATCCAAATTCTTCAAAATCATATGAACCATTAGGTGTTTCAGTGACAATGAGGAAGGTAACACAGTGAAATAGTAAGTAAAAAGGGAGAGTAAAACTTGCCTTGTGAGGTTGAGAAATTTCTAAAGTAATGAAGCTTATAAAGGATGAAAAAAGTCACGAAGAAGAAGAAGAAAGTAAGATCAAAACCAAAAATTTGATTTTTCTAGTATATTCGCAGGAATAAAGGCTAAGTTTGGCAAGTGACAATTGTCACTTGTTCAATTTTTATAAGCTTAAACTGGGTTCTCTTATTTAAATAGTCCAATCAACCCCAATTTTTACTCCAATTGTCTCTCAATTTCAATGACATTTGTCAATAAATCTCAAAGTCATCTATACAATTCTTCGCTATCTTATGACTCTTATTTCTACTATCATTCATCAACTGTCTTGCCACTTGACATTTTTCTTGTAACACCCAAATACCCCCTGGAAGGATACATAGATGCCACCCAAGCCAGAACAGACAAAACCAAACATCACACTGATATTTATTTTATTTAGTAACTCAAACCACACACATATATTACATATTGTAAATCTCAGAACAGAAATCCAAAGAATATTTACAAGTCCAAACAAAGGAAACA
>JAOTIZ010000004.1:4462290-4473863 GCA_027123425.1 Erythroxylum panamense | reverse complement strand
GAGGATCGAAAGCCTATGAGAGACCAAGGGACGCTGCTGTCCAATGATAAGGACCACCAAAGGACAAGGCGCACACATCCTTGCTCATGAGCCTCTGCATACGAAACCTGCAAATGGACTGAACTATAACCTGCAAAAGAAAGGGAAACAACCATTAAGAGAAATGTACCTGCCTCTCAGTGTTTAGGCTGAGGAGTTCCCTAACGTGAGAGATTACACCGAGATATACTCGTTCCTCTTCCATAGCTTCATTCTTGAAGGTTCGAGCATTGCGCTCAGTCCAGATATGGTAAACTGTCGTGGAGAGAAGAAGGGGAAAGTGAGTGAAAGTTGGCACTCTGGTATAGGAAACAGTTCTATACCAAGAGAGGAGAGTTGCAAGGGTCGAGTGGGGTAAGGTGGGTAAGTTGAACTGGATAAGGCATTGGTCCCAAATGGAGTGGGAGAAGGGGCATTCGAAGAATAAGTGGTCAATTGATTCATTGGCGGAGAGGCACAGGGAACAATGGTTAGGAGTATAGAGGTAAGGCAATTTATCCCTGGTTTGGAGCTTTTGCAGGAAGGCAAGCCACAAAATAAAGGAGCAGCGAGGGGTATTATATTTAGACCATACCAGGTTATACCAGGGTACTACCGGTAAAGGAGGGCGCAAAATATGGTAGGCTGACTTATTGGTGTAGCACTTGGTGGGACTGGCTAACCATTCCAAGATGTCTGGGGAGGTGCTATTCGGTGAATACAATGGTGGCTCTAATTGTCTAAGGAAGTCCATGGACACCCCCCTCCAATTCCAAGCATCATTCAGAATAACTTCAGAGACCCGTGCTGGAAGTGGCAGCTCTGATCTAAAAATTTAGGGTATTTTGTTATTGGCATTTCCAACTTCTCCACTAACTTCACATTAGCTACATATGCATAACTCCCTTATCTATGATCATACCATAAGTCAATCTTTAATGGAACACCTTATACAAAAGAGATTATGTTGATGTTCACTCATAACATCTTATCCTACGTATATACTTTATTACCTCCCAGTGACCAACATCCTTCCCTTTTTGGGTCTTAATACACTTATCATCGTTAGCATCCACTAAACTAAGCACATCTTTATATACCTTCTTTTCACTCTTGAACACATACTCTCCATCCTCCCTTAACATACCAATATCTTATTGGAATATTGTGAAGATATATGTCCTTTGCTAAAGCACTTGACATCTTAATCCCTAGTTGTTAAAAAAAATAGTCTTAGCTTTCTCTTTTGCTTGCTTTCATTGCTTCCAATTTAAGCATTGGAGCTTTTTAATCCTTTTAATCTGTAATTTTTTCCATAATGAAGAACCTAAACTAAAAATGCCAAAATGGTTAGTAGGTCTCTTTTTTAGTTGTCTTTTGAAATGTTGGTATTTTACATATTATTTAAGGTTACTTGGTATTTGACACTTTTATAACATGCTTTATATGGATTTTGTTATATTTTTTTTATTTTTAGCTCATTGTATTGTAGGTGATGGATTTGAAGACATGAGATTTACTCCAACTTTCACTATAGTTGTTCAATTAATAATATTTATTGCGAATTGGAAGATAAGAAGATGTAAAAAAACGCTATAAAAGACTTTGAGAGCTAATTTTAACTTGAAGATGTCAAAAAAATGAAGTTGGTAGAGTAGAGCACAATTGACAATAGAGTTAATCATAAACTAGCATCATACTAGTTATTGGTTTATATGAGGAAATAGTATAAAATTGGCACTAATTACATCTTAGCATCAAATGTTAGTTATAAATGGCCTTACAATGGGTTAGAGTTCCAAAATAAGACCAATAATGATGTTGTTATTGGTCCAATGCTGGTTGTCGAATACAATTTATAAGGACTCGTGATTTCTCATGTTCAAACCTCTAAAATTATATTTTTGTAACCTATTTATATATACTTCTATTAGAGTTAACCTAGGAGATTTTAGTAGTCCTTTAGTTGTTTTTTCTAGAGACTTATTATTTACTTTGGAGAGTTTTGTTTTTCTATAGCATTAAAGGAAGATTTGGAGCAAGGATTGGAGGAGCTTATGACATTTTCTCTTATTCTTTTCTTCTACTATTTTCTGCTATAATGAGATTGATTTGTTTATTTTTAGTTTCTATTATGTTTAGTGACTAGAAACCTTAGTTAGGGTAACAACTGTAGCTTGTAAGGATTTGTTCATGTGTTGATTATTTTATCGGTAGAACTTATTTTCTTTATCTTAATATTACACTTATGATTAACCATTATAGATTCAATCTTAAGGACTATATGAAAGACCAAAAGGTGAAGTAAAATTCATGCACTAGGAGAATAAACACTTTAGTGTTCTAGAACAACGGTATCCTAGACTTTAGTGATAAACACATTGATTAACTATATTTAATAAATTTGATTACATTAAATTACATATTGATATATTGTAGCCTATTAGATATAATTGTATGCCTCTAAAGATGAAATAGGTACCTTAGGTTAATTATTATTTTAACCTAGATAATCAATTATGTATGGTAATCATAATTCTATATAAGTGAACCCCAAATCCCTAACTTTTTTATTTATCTTTCTTTATTAATTTTTTTGCTTTGTTCAAAATGCTACGAACTTAAGCTATTACATCTACACTTGCTTCTGACCTTTGGTGGGTCACTTGGTGAAGACACAATCACATCCTTTAAGGAGTTTTATTTAGTGATCCAAATACTTTAACTTAATATGCTCAGAGTAGATGAGCCAAGGATGAGGTGTTTTGTTTTTGTACTATATGAGGGATCGAGCAAGGATATGACTAATCTCAATAAAGGTGGACTCTTTTAAAAAGTGGACCAAGTGTATGATGCATTCATGTTGAGTTTTTTCCACAAAATAAGACCATGAACTAAGGATGTAATTACAAAGCTTTACAAATAATTAAGGTAAGCTTTTTTATAAAACCTAGGAATGATATAGAACTTTTCTTAGCTAGTGCCCTTATTATTATTACTTATTACGATTGGCGGTGTAACTTTTCTAATAGGGCCTGGCATTGAGATGTTAAACTTTGGTAGATACTATGATTCAAATGACAATCTACACAGAAACTCCTAAGGAGATAAAGGAGATCACAAAGATATTAGCATGAAATTCATTAATCGAAATGGTAAAGGGGAAGTTGAAGGCTTCCCTCTATAAGATGCAAGTATCGCCAAATATAGCAATGTAAATAATAAATCTTTAGAGTCAAATGAAGATGATATTGAGTTGTGACATGACAAACAGGGAGGCATGTTACCAATGTAGCATATATGTACACTTAACTGATTCATGGATGAATGTTGAGCTAGCTACAATGGGGAAGCAAACTATATGGCTACCTATGGAGGAAAGCAAGCGATATATAATGACTCCTTCTCTAATACATATAATCTGAAATAAAGAAATCACCCAAAAAAATTTGTAAAAAGATCAATGGGTAGTTGAAGCTATATAGTAATGAGACTACCTGGGTACTAAAATATACCTTAATTTCAACATCCACCACCTTAAAACAATGATACAAAGGTGATATTCAAGCAATTTATATTTTCTATAGTTGCATAATTAAAATGAGTAATATAAAAAAAAGTGCATGCATATATGACTTTAATGAAAATTGGCCAATATGGTGTAGCTAACTAGTGTATGAATTCAAAATTTAGAGGGATAAGTAGGTTAATTAGATAAGGTGGTGAGCAAAAGTGGTAAAGGAAAGCTTTTCAGAAATGCTGAGTTAAACTCTAAGGACCAATTGTGTGTTTTCACATTAAGGAGTGATAAGACACTTGAATATGATGTTGCTTAAGATGAGGAAGTACAAAAGTCGAGAAAAGATGATGAGAAGCTTGAGAAAGAAGGAAATAGTAGAAGATTAATACCAATCTTATCAATATCTGATAATGGTATTGATTTGGAAACCACGAGATAGGAATAAAGCATAACCAACACTAATCACGAATAGGGACTCATTTTTATCAAGACCTAATTACTATCAATTCCATATCTAAGAAGCTTAATACAAAGACAAACTAGGATAAACTCAATAAAATTTTGAATGTATTTATCAAAATAAAACATCAAAATGCCATTTATTAAAATATTAGCTTAGATGTTGTCATATGTAAAGTTTTTAAAGGAGATCGTCTCTAACAAGAAGAAATTAGAAGAGTATGATATGTTGCCTTTAAAAGAGGAGTACAATGCCATCATAAACAATAAGTTACCTTTGAAGTTAAACGATCTAAGAAGTTTTACAATTTCTTGCAAATACGGTAATTTTTAAAAGTTTTTAAATAGTTTTGTGATTTAGGTGCTACAATAAATTAATGCCTTTACCCATTTTTAAGAAGTTAGGAATAGATGAATTGAAGTTGATAAATGTGTCACGCCTATTGATGGATTGTTTCATTAACTAGCCTATTGAGTGGAAGACCTCCTTATGAAAGAAGAAACTTTTTCTTTCCAATTGATTTTCTTGTGATGGATATGGGTTATGATGCGGGAGTTTTTTTTTATCATCCTCAGGAGACTGAACTCGTGATTGGAGGGGATGTGATTAATGTTTCTAAGGGAAAGCTTACATAGAATGCGCAAAGAGAAAGTTGAATCTTATATCTATTGAACTTTAAAGATAACTTTTACCCTTAATGAGGACTACTTTAGGATAGACTTAAGTGGCCCTAGTATGCAGGAAGTCCCTAAAGCTTATATTTATGATTTAGGGAAAGTGTGTAAAGCTTTAGGATTTAGGGATTGAGAAGAGGACCATGCTATTAGAGATGGCATTTCTTGGAAAAGAGGTGAGCTGAAGTTATTAAATTATACTAATGGAGCATTTGACCCAGAGTTTTGAGATCTTACTCCTTATTGGTTGTATGTGCACCTAAAAGATTCAAGATGAATCATACTAATTCTTTTTCTCCTTTGTGTTTTGCGTATGAAGGGGATAGTTCTCATTTCAATTGCGATCCAGTATGATAAAGAGTTTAATAGGAAGTTCAATTAAAAGACATCTAAAGAAGTGCTTTTAGGCAACATAATGATGCCAAGCTTTCTTTTTATATTTTGTGTTCTTTCTTTTTTATTTGCTTTACTATTGATTATTTTATTTTGTGGGACAATTTTTGTAGAATTTCTTAGAGTTTTATCTCAATACAATTTCATGGAAATAGGAGAAAATTCTCACCCTTAGTTACCTCCTTAATTGTTCTTATCATCTTAATTATTTTTGTTGAGGATAATGTCATATTTAAGTGGAAGAATGGAGTAAAAGAAGAAAAAAATTGAGAAGAAAAAATCAAACAATAAGAAAAACAAGACAACTAGAAAACATAATATATATGATGTATAAGAAACCTTATCTTTGTGAGAAAAGGAATAAGAATGCGTACTTGTAAAGGATATTGGAATCTCCTAATCCCTTATAGATAACTTTAATTAAGACCCTTTTTAATTTATTTAACTTATAAATCAAAATTCAAGAAACAAGAACTAAACACTAATATGTTTTAATGATTCTTGTTCAAGAGCAATAAGAACATCAAAAGGGAATCGATTTTACCACAAGACGACATTAGAATCTTGAAAACATGTATAAAAGAATTCAAGAACCAACTTGAATATAGAATACGATTCTGATATCAAATTATGATCTATGACCCCTACTAATAGAACTATAAGATTCAATACCAAAATGAACAAGGACCAAAGATCATGTATCAAGATAAATTAGATTCAAGAACAAACCCAAAACAAAACTTAGAAGAAAGATATGAATAGTCACACTCACAAAAAAAGGATAGGAGTGATAAGATTTTAAGATTGATTTCCACTAAAATGCTAAATAAGATTACAAGTTGTTAGAGAACTTAAAAATAAGAGTTTCTCTAATCAAGAATGAAGAAAAATATCTTTAAGTGCTTTTGATTGATTAATAATAATGATGTTTTATTTTTATTACATCTATAAGATACTTTTTTATAGGCATAAAACTCTATGGATATAAAAGCTCTAAGAATTAGAGTCTAAAAAGAAAATTACATTCTGAAATAATCAACAGTTTGATGCTTGTCTAAGAAACACATCACTGTTGGTTTTGCTCTGAAACTTTACGAGTGCTTAAGAAAGATGATTATAAAGTTGATCACAAGACCACTCTGGTGTCGATTTGCTTATGTTTCTTTAAGGGGTAAATCTAGAGCAAGACTAATGCCTGGTGTATAGCTATGACACTAGTTACGTTATATTTCTAAAAACTCCAAAAGTTAGTGGATAATCAGTGCTAATTACCAATATGATGTTGGTGTCAATTGTGTTATACAACCTTTTTTTCAAAACTTGATGTTTTACTTGAATCAACATTATAGGCTTGATTTTAGTCTCTGGAAGTAGTAAAATTTTACTCCTTGTATAATGATCCACTTTTAGAATAGTGAGAGCTTCTTGGGCCTTTTTTCTTTACTCTTTATCAATGTTCCTGTAATATTCTTTAATCTATTTTTAACAACTTTCCATGCTTCACTTGAACCCTTTGTAATCCATCTGAGCCCTTCTTTATATCTTCCTTGCTTTGAAACTTATGTGCCTTGAGTAGATACTTGATTCTGTGCACTATATTAGACATGTAAAGTTAACCAAAATTAGCAAAGTTATTACATAAATAGATAAAATATTCAAATTGGGAAAAATTATAAATAAAACAAGTCAAGACACTCCTTTAAAAAATAATGACAATTGCATAATCTAATTTTTATAGGTAAAATTACAAATAGCAACCCCTCAAAATGGTAGGTTATATGACTTTCTTCTACCTCCAGACAAGTCATGCAACTTTCTTGCATAAGATCTCTCTGTAATCTGTGACGCGAAATGAACTCATGTCCGATCAGAGTTTCTGGGATTACATATAACCAAGTAACTTTCTTGGACCTTTAATAGATTGGCCTCTTCGTAAGCTCCACATGAGGAATAAAACATCATATTCTCTCCATATAGGTATCCAGTTCTTAGTTGTCTTCGATCATATTTACCGCATCCAATCATCATCAAATTATTAGTTTAACTACAACTGTAATGGTTAGACTGACAGGCAAGACTTCGTCTCTTTTACAATGATCAGACTTGTCTTCTCAAAGAAATTGTCCATTGATCACAGTGGCGTCGTCTAATCACGTGAAACATATCCTACATCTAATAATTCCTTGATCATGCTCAAAGACATGATTGCAATGCAATCATTATGAAAGACTTTCCAGTTTTTTCAAATAGTTCGACACTAATAGTTCAATTCATACGGCCCCAGTGTAAGATTAGATGCGAATTGGCCTTGTCTAAATTATGCGTATTGAATTACGAGTCCTTTCCTGTCCAACTTCTGTCGATGTGAAATCTTCCTTACCCACTACTCAACATCAATCCTGTGCTATTTAAACATGGCTATAAATTTTATTCAGTTTGTGGCCATGCTCGATGCAAAAGGTTGAATCCCTAATTTAAAGAGTCCCCCACACTTCGACCCGACAAAATAATTGCAAGGATGTAAATCAGGTACTCAGCAGTCATGCTTAAATGGCACAGAGTTAATATTGGAGAGTGGATACAGAAAATTTGGTCTCCTTTTGTCTCTCTTTACCTTGACGTGGAATAATTATTTATAGAATTTTATCATTCCATCTACGTTAAGTTATTTATATTCTCCACTAATTTGAAGTCATTTGAATACACAATGAAGAATACTCTCATTATTAATAGAACCATATCAAATTTTAATATAAAAAGTTAACTTATTCAGTGTGTACATAATCTTCCTTTTTATATTTTTTTAAAAAAATTGATCTCGTTATTTGAACATGTAATCTTCTAGTTATAAAGAAATAATTTTACCAGTTATTTTAAGGTTTTCTCTCACTAAACTTTAATATGGTTATATCAAATTTAATTAAAAGAGATTCAATATCATTTGTTACATTCTTGAAGGTATCGAAATTTAATTATATTTATAAATGAGTATATCAATTTGTTAATAAATTATTTTATAAAAATGACTTTAATTTTATCGTTTATACTAAATTATATGTCGAACTGCAATATTTTAAAGTATTTAAAAAGAAACCTTATATTTCAAAAATGTTTTATTTCAATCTTCAATTCATAAAAATCCTTAATAGGATTATATTTTTATATATTGATGTGACATTTTTATTTTTTATTATTCTTATACAATTCACAATAACACATAAAAGTTACATTAAATTTGTAAGTCTTGTAATTCTCACTTACCTAAATTAAACATAAGTTCTAATTTATCCCAAAAAAATCTTAATTGAATATAATAAATTATAAACAAAGATGGAGCATGACACAACAACCATAAAAGGATGGAGCATGACACAACAACCATAAAAGGAGGAAGGAGCATGAGGGTAAACGATTGAGGAAAAGAGTGAACATGGATAGTTAAGCAAAAAGTCAATAGCATTTTCGAGCCGCCGATATAGTTGGTTTCTCCTTTTTCTCTCCATCATGCCTAAGTGAAAACTCAATCGCTCTTTATTCTATAGCATTAAATGTCTTCCACTTAATATTATAAGTCTTATAAAAACAATAAAAAATTAAAAAAAAAAGTATGAAACTTGAATACATAATCTTATTAAGGTATAATTATTTTGTAATTAAAATGGAATATTTTTGAAATATCAAAATTATGTCTAAACGATTCAAAACATTAAAATCTAACTTACATTTTAATAAAAATATTAATTAAAAATACTTTTTTTAACCATACTTCTTTTTTTAGTCCTCTCATGATATAGTAAAGAACTCTATTTATGAAATCCTAGCAATGTGATCATTTGTAGGTCTCCACCTCTAAATGGCTCCCGATGACCTCACTATTACTTTATGTAGTGGACCTCAAATGTATCCCAACATTTTTTGAACATCGTCTTTCATTCTCTTTAAGCATCTAGCATTCCAACTCAGTAAATAAATAAGAATAGTCTTGTAGCCTTGTATTATTTAGGTTTTTTTTTTTTTGCATTCAAGGGAAAGAGAACAAATAATTACAAAATATTGCGTGGGTGGCTAGACCCCGCTATATCCTCAAGAAGGAGTGAAAGATACTCGGCGGGTACATGTACAAAAGTAGTAACCCCTAAATCAAAATCGACTGCGGCTGAAGCGAGCCAGTCGGCGCAATGATTGCCTTCCCAGTATGTATGGCGAGGGAAGACTGTCCAATTGCAGTCGAGAAGTTCTGTGATGCCTACCAATAGGGGATTAATGAATGTGAGGCGGGTATCTGAATCTGAAATAAACTGTAGCGCAATCTGGGAGTCTAATTCCAAGAGCACCCGACGATAACCTAGGTCCCAAGTCAGCTGCAAGCAAGTGAAGACGCCCCAAAGCTCGTTTTAACTTCGCATATAATAGACTATACTACAATAATTGTCGAGCAAAACGTGGCATTTTGTCTTAGGTTATTTGACGTCTGGTCCACGACCAAAGTTAAAAGAGTACATGCATGTGCTCATTATGTTATTTGTTTGCTTGTCTGCTAGGTTTTCCTGCAAGAGATTCTTCCTCTTGAGAATTGAGATGTCCCGGAGAAAAGAACGGCCATGAGCGAATTGGTCGTCGGACTCATATGGCTCTACGGAAATAGACCAGAGCATAGAACCAAGACGGGACCGAAGGTAGACGGTCCCCTATTATGTATGGAAACGTCGTTATATTGGTTAGTACACGACACTACATGTTCAGTTTCCACTTCTACGCGATCAGTAATGGATACTAAGAGCCCGCAACAGGGTCTTCTATGATTCGCTCCGGTGGTTAAGCTTTTGCTACGTCGTTGATGTTCATCACTGCTGTAAGAGAGAGTGGAAATGGTATAAAATTACTCGGAAGTAACTACTAATAATTCCATGAAAAAGAAACATGTACACAGCATATGCATGTGCATTTGGTTTGATTGGACCAAATCAGCGGTTTGAGGCAGAGGAACAGCGCATATTTCGTCTGCCCACCACGTGCTTATATGCATTATAATAAATATTCCTGTCATTCGTGAATGGGATCTCTGAGCTAAGAAACAAAGACAAACGGTACTATAAGCGTTGTTTTTAATTGATTATATCAACCTATTCTAATGACCCAACAAAAAATTACCCTATATAATAAAACATGTATTCATCAAATTAAACGTATTAGACAAATTTTAAATTATATGAAACATGTGTTGAACTTGGGTTAGAATATAATATGATCAGATTAGTACAGGTAAGAACACTATCACGTGTTTGTTTTTTTTAACTTTAGTAATGCAAACTATGCTTAAGTAATTTAAAATAATGAAAATATTTTCAAATCCAAAAAAGACTCGCATCCTTCTCTGTTACTTTTATTTGTTGTCTATACGGTCATTTGATTCACGCCAACTTGTACACAAACTTCAAGAAACTAAACACAAGGAAAGAAAGAGAAACGGTAAATGGTACAGGAGTCCGGATCCTCTATTCAATTTTATGGTGTCTTATTGTGTCCAGTGAATCTCAGCCATTTATTTATATAGGTTTCGCGTGGATCCCGCGTAAATAGATGCGGATCTCGCAAAAATAAATGGCTAAGATTCACTGAACACAATAAAACACCATAAAATTAGACAAAGAATCTTGTCTCATAGTATAGAGCAGTAATCATATATTAAACATTAATCATAACATTTCAGTACTGTATGTAATGGCCTGTGCTTGTCCCTATTGTCCAGGATCCGTCTTTGTCCATTCTTTAGGGCTCCTACACTCCCGGAGGGACGGATCCTAGAATAAATTGTCACGGGTCATCTTTGCTATTTGTCGTTTTCATCGAGCTAGTGTAGCAGTTGGCCTACTGGTATTTTTTTTGGTACAATTGGCCTACTGCTATAAACATTGTTTAGTAACATCCTGTGTCACTAAATGTTAGAGATACTGTTGTTTTACTAAGACAACTCTTATTAACACTTTCGTAACAGATGTTGTTTTCAATCTCAGGAATTGAATATGTTTGTCGAGATTTCATAGCTATGGTAGTCAAGGTCTACGCTACTAAGAATGTGTGTTCTACCAAATAAAGCGGCATCCTTATAATGGTAAAAATATTAAAAACTAGCTCAGTTGAGGAATTTGTAGTTTTGTACTAATAATCGGAATGTGGTGGGACAAACAATACGGACTAAAAGGTCACTGATTGAATGCAACGAAATTATTGTCCCATCGATGTTCTTCAATTTTTCTGCAAGTAATGCACATGACGACTTCAGCTTGTACTTCTTAGGAAACATAACAAAAAGTTATTTTCAATAATAAAGGTATTCAAAAGTTATAACTATATTATTACTCCCTCCTATTCATAATAAGAGTCGTTTTAGAAAAATACACGTTTATTAAGAAAGCTAATGAAATTATAACTATACCCTTATTAATACTCTCATAAAATTACCTCGTGACTCCGGTAATCAGCATCTTAAATGATTGATAAGAGAATG
>JAOTIZ010000004.1:4449471-4462190 GCA_027123425.1 Erythroxylum panamense | reverse complement strand
AACATTCCAATGCTTGCTAGAAATAGAGCCGCAAAGAAATTACGAATTGGTTCAACCTGAAAATTAACCAATTCCAACGAATGCATAAAAAAGGAGACTTTTCCTTTAAATAACAGAATTACAATAAAATAAATAGAGTAGAAAAGGAAACACAAGCTTTAATGGAGAGATAAGAAAAGGAAATGTATAAACAATTGACTCGTTTTTGTCTCAACGACTTCTATCGTTAAAGCTGAGAGATTCTATCTTCGTACTATGCTTTGCAATAAACTTAACATTCCCAAAATTCAAACAGAGTGGAAAAAAAGAAAGGAAAAAAACCTCTCAAGAAGAACGTTGATGAGATGACGAGAAAAGGTGGATTTGCCACTGTTTATTAGGGCCACAGATTAAGGCAATAGGAGGATGTGAAGCTAATTAACCATATGCAATGGTTTCTGCGTCCTCCGACCACTGCTGAGATACGCTTATACCGAGAGAGACGATGGCCAAGAAGTAGACTGGGAAATGGATGGAGTTAGGAGAGCAGATGAGGACGAAGTCGTTCTTGCGAGGTTGATGGGGATGAGGTTTGAAGACACAAGATTAATAAAAAACTTGCTTTTCGTTTGTTTATAATATAACATTTAATAATAATTTTAATTTTTGTTTAGAGATATAAATAGAAAAGTAAGTTAACATTAAATTATATTTCATAAAATATTATTGTATACTAAACATCGTAATAAGAATCCACCTAACTTTTTTATTAAATTTTTTTAATTATTCAAACATATAAATATCTTTACTTGCCCACGTATCAAATTAACGTTACTTTCTTGGTAATCAAACGAGACCTACGGGGAGCTCAGTACTATCAGAACTACAATGTTAAAGTTAAGTTTGTCCAACGTCGTGAGTTCGAATCCTCGAAAAATAACAGCTCATAAGAAACTGCGTATTAATTTCGACTTCTCTTACGGGGACCTCAGGAACGATGGTTGTATAGAATAATGTGGAGGGAATCAGGGAAATATCTACGTAACATCACTGCATGTACTGTCACCTCTAATTTGAAGACGTTTCTTTATTAATGGAAGAAATCACAAAGTCTTTCGTCTTCTCAAGTTTGTAAAAAGGGCGGTTGGAAAATTAATGCAATTTATTTGCAATAAATTCATTAATGAAAATATTAATTCTAATATTTTTAAACTTAGAATGAAAGTTAATTTGGTAAGATAAGAATTTTAAGAAGTTTAATTGAAAAGAAAATTATTAAATAAAATTTAATTAATTTATTTTAGATTATAAAAATTGATCAATTAATAAAAATTGATCAATTAATTAATAAATTAATCAATCTTTAACAAAATTTTATTAAAATAAATCAAACCAGAAAATTAGAAACTAACCAAAAAATTGTAGATTCATGAAATCTGAAAAAATTTAATAATACGCAAATTTACTCGTAACTAATAGAAAAATTGATTTAAACAATTTATTATTAAAAATTTTATATTAATCAAAGTTTTAGATCGTACGAAAATATATTTCTCTACTTAATATAAATAATTGAATGTCGGTTCAATAATTAAACGAAAGTGCTTAATACACAATTCACACACATTTTTTTCTATTACTTTTTCTTTTTACCAATGGATCTTTAATCTCTTCTCTCAAACATGACGAACGAATCCTGCAGATTCGGTAGCTCAGTAGAAGAACATCACACCTTGAGGCTCCTACAGTTTTGATGAATTTCCAGCAATGTCAATGACGAATCGATATCTAACATCATTTCTTGCAAGACGATCCATGCTTTGGTTGATCTCCTCAGGTTTAACAACTTCAATGTCGCAAGTGATCTCATGCTTCCCACACAGGTCCAGCATCTCTTGTGTCTCTTTGATCCCTCCTATTATACTTCCCTTGATCGTTCTCTTGCCTGCAAAACAGATCAATCAACCCAATTTTCAGTACTCTCGATTCGACTTTGTCCCAAATCATGTGAGAAAAACTAGTTTTCCGAGCCTGGTCTGATCTATTGTCATACCGAATATCAAAGGGAAAGCTGACAAATCAAATGGTCTGTCAGGAGCACCGACCACTGACAAAGTCCCGTTAACTTTTAGCAATTCCAGGATTGGTCCCAGTGGGTGCTTAGCTGATACTGTATCCAATATAAAATCCAGGGTTCGCTTTCCAGCCTGGAAGAATCAAACATAGTCATATAATAAGCAAAAGGTACTTGTTTGTTTTCTGTTTGGTGCATTGGAAGGTGTTGGAATATGCACTTGATGGCGAATAAAGAATAACAAACCTGCATCTGTTCAGAGTCTGTGCTGATTATGAAATCGTCAGCTCCTAATCGTTCTTTGGCTTCTCTTTCTTTGGACGGAGAGGTACTGATAACAGTTACATGGTGACCAAATGCCTTACCAAACTTCACAGCTACGTGACCAAGGCCTCCAAGACCAACGATTCCTATCTTCTTCTTTGGTGAATCCAGAAGTGAACTGTCCTTCAATGGTGTGAACACAGTAATCCCAGCACATAACAATGGTGCTGCAGCATCCATTGGTAGGTTCTCTGGTATTCTTACCACGTACCTTCACATCAAATTCATCAATCTCAAGAACATTTAAACCATTACGTTAAATCGCAGTAAGGATCCGAACTGATATATAAAACCCACCTGTGATCAGCAACCAGCATGTCTGAGTAACCACCATATGTGACAGTACCATCCCAGAAAATGCCATTATAGGTAAACTGCAACTGGTCACAATAATTTTCCTGAGAACTTTTGCAGAACTCACACTCCAAACACGTAGCTGCCAAGCACCCAACACCAACCCTATCTCCAACTTTGAACTCCTTCACATTGCTCCCCACTTCAGTGATCACTCCAGTGACTTCGTGCCTGAAAAAACAGTATACATCGAAACACCAAATTGTAAAATTCCTGAAACCTGACAAACGAAAACACAGGTTCAGTTCAGGACATCGACTTTCTCACCCTGGCACAACAGGGTACATGGTGATTCCCCAGTCGTTCTTCGCATAGTGAAGATCGGTATGACATATCCCACAATACAGTATCTTTATAGTCACATCGTTGATCCCATTTGCTCTGTTCATTACATGATCTGTTAGTTCAAAAACTAAGGAAGGAATGAAACAGAAGCATTAGAAAAATGATCAGATAACCTTCTCTTGAAAGTGTAAGGACTGATCTTGCCAGAGATGTCATGAGCTGCCCAGCCTGAAACAGTTTGTGTTAGGTTAGGAGCTTCTTGAGCCATGAGAACTTGGAGAGAGTTTCGGAGATGAGATTGAAAGAGAAGTTTTACATGAAAGTTTGAGCCTGCTTGCTCAGGTATTTAACAAGGTTATAAGCAAGTCCTGACTCCTGACATGGTAATGGTGGTTGTACAGGTTAATTTAGAGGGAAACATCTACGTAACATCGCCGTACTTACACCTGTAATTTGGACACTTTTCTTTCAAGGAAGAAATCAGAAGTCTTTCGTCTTCGCAAGTTCAGTGAAAAGGGTCGTTGGAAAAGAGGAATGATACTTTGTCTAATTTTACAATATTTTATTGTGTCCAGTAAATTTTAATAATTTATTTTTGTGGGATCTACATTTATTTATGCGAGATTCATGCAAGACTCACATAAATAAATGGCTGAGATTTACTGAAAAGTTAAGAAAGCTATTAAGAAAGCTTATATATATTTTTAGAAAAATACACGCTTATTAAGAAAGCTAATAAAATTATATATATACCCTTATTAATATTCCCATAAAATTAGCATGTGAGAGAAATTGCATATTAAATTGCCTTGAAATTGTGATCTGTATAATTAAGATGAGAGAAAAATGAAAGGTTAATTTTGGAAGAAAATTTATAAACATGCATACAAAGTCAAGAATGACACTTATTTTGAATAATTAAAATTGATCTAAAACGACACTTATTATGAATCGAATGGAGTATGATTTAATAAGGAAAATTGCCCAAGATTGCAAATTATAATAATGAAATTATGATTATGTCCGAATCATTATCGTAATTACGGCAATTACTATAATACAATACGATAATTTATATTTATTCTTTTTTAAAATGTTTAAAATTCGTTAATACTTATTTAGAACAGAAGATCTGAACCTAGAAGAACATGTGTTTCTTTCTTTACCATGCCAACTCATTTGTTGTCATTTTTCCAAAATTTAATGAAATATAAGGACTTGAATGACGAGTCAGAATGAGTATACTATAGGACAATTGTCCTCCGATTGAAATTATTTCCCACTTGTAGCAAGGACAGTGATTTTTACTTTTTAGTGGATACAATTCGAAATATAAAGTATCTAATGTGAAGAAGCTACTTACAATTAGCGAGCGTGTGCACGCACGCAGGAGAATGACGGATAGCAAGAAGGGTGGTTGGGTTACGTGAACCATGCACACCCAAAAAAAAAAAAAAACCCAAAAATTAGGACATTACACGAGTATAAATGGAGCAATTGAACTGTGATTTGGTTTTGTGCAAGTGGGCAGAAAATAGCTTAAAAGGAGCTTAGATTTCCGAGTTACTGGTGTTCCCTCCATCGAACATATTCGGTAGCTGCCTACCTTACTCTCGGAACCTGCACTAACTACGTTCAAGCTGAGAGGGATTTTGGGTGCAAGAAACATTAACGTACATAGAGGAAAATGGGTAGAGCGCCTTGCTGCTCTAAGGTTGGGTTGCACAGAGGACCCTGGACTCCAAGAGAAGACACATTGCTTACCAAGTATGTTCAAGCTCACGGTGAAGGTCATTGGAGGTCTTTGCCTAAAAATGCCGGTAAATTTCTATCATTTCTTCTCCCAAGTCTTTGGCTTAAAATCAACGCTAAGGTTTTTTAGTCATCTGATGAACAGAGGAAAGAGAATTTTCCATCTGAAAGGAAAAAAGTGAGTGAAGGGATAGAAAGAGTTCTGTATGCTTACCCAATCACCTGGTCTTGATATTTTAAGTGATTAACTAAATTCAGGTCCAAATAGCTAAAGTTGTTTCTTTTCTTTAATCCCTCTTGTAAATTTACACAAGAAAAATGGGGTTTTCAACTTTCCAATGATCACTCTCTGTACAGTACAATTTGATTTGTCAGGATGTGTTTCTCATCTTTCGTACGAAACTATTATTAAGAGATGATGGAGTTCTGACATTTCTGTGTTCTACCTCAAAAGATCATTGAGTAATATGCATGTGAATGTTAAAGGTCTCCTCAGATGTGGGAAGAGTTGCAGATTGAGATGGATGAACTACTTGAGACCAGACATTAAGAGAGGGAACATCACTCCTGATGAGGATGACATTATTATTAGAATGCATTCTCTACTTGGCAACCGGTGGTCCCTTATTGCTGGCAGGCTTCCCGGCCGAACCGACAACGAGATCAAGAATTACTGGAATACCCATCTGGGTAAGCAACTCAAGAACCAAGGAACCGTCCCGAACACCAGTAAGAAACTACCGGGGCCATCACAACGAGTGCCAAAGAGAAGGAAAAACGATAGTGCTAAGAAAGAGGACAACAACAAGAAAGTGAATAAAAGCAAGACTAAAGTGGAACCAGTCAAACCCAAGATTCATCAACCAAAGCCTGTAAGATTCACTTCATTATCTTTGCCAAGGAATGATAGTTTCGAGTCCAATAATCTGAGCACTATCACGTCAAGCCAAGGAGGAGAAGGTGGTTTCGGAGCAGAGATTGTAGTTGATGTTCCTTGGGACGATTTCAAGTCTAATCAGGAAAATGGGGTTAGCTTTCTTGTTGGAGATGACGATCATCAAGATTATCTAGTCAACAGCACGGATCTTAATCAATGTCACCATTATATTGAGCCTACAGAAAACAACAGCTTGGAGAAGCTTTACGAGGAATATCTACAGCTACTGAACGCAGATAGTGATCAAGGACAGCTAGGCTCACTTGCAGAATCGTTGTTGGTATGAAAAGGAAGAACATGAGTCTATGCATGGTTGCCTGTCAAAAAACATTAAGTAATAGTCATATTTAGTTTTGATCTTAGTTTGCACCACGTGCCTATCTTCTAGCCAACTTAACGTGCAAATTCCGCTACTTCACCGGCGTAATTTGATACATAGGGACAGTCATCGATGGGGTGGGTCTCATTTTATGGTTTTATTGATAATAGGAAGCAACCTATGAAGCTAACATATAGAAGAGTCACGTGAAATTAATACTTAAATATATGTCTTTAAAATCAATTAAAACCATAGATGAATTCTATGTGATCTTTAAAAAAATTGGTCTAATGATAAGTGCTATAGATCATGTTTGAACTATAAATTACATTAGGGAAGATTGACTAGTTCATATCCCTAAAAGGCATTCGTCTCGACTAGTATAATTAAGGTCTTAAATATAATCATAATCTTTAACACATATTTAAATATATTCAATTCTTTAAACTTTTTTTTTTCCCTGATCATTGGATTCTTTTATTGCTTTAGTCATAATGCAGTAAACAACTACACTAAAGTCATGGGGATGTCGGTAGAGAAATTTCACGTTCAAATCAGTCAAGTCGAATACTAAGTACGAACGATTATATACATTGACCCTAACTATGCAACCTTTATTAAAATAGTTTAGTTGATATTTAATTATGACTCTAATTCTAATAGTTCCAAATAATTGAATTTGTATATGAACTCGAATCAAATAAAGTCATAGATAATTAGTGAACTTGTTAGATCAAATCTAACTTAGTATTAAAATATATAAGATAATGACTCATCCAATTTCAAATTTTTTAATTATCGTGTGATACTTTTCAACCTCTTTGATTTAAGTTCCAACCTTCTTTAAAATATAATTTAATAGAATAAAACATTTTCTCTTTATAAAAGTAAAAAGATGACATTATGATATGTGATAATATAGATGCACTTTAATATATTTATCTCTTCCCTTTTATCTCAGACGTACTAAAGGGGAATATTTACTTCCTTGAGGCATTGATAATTGCCGGAAAGTGTTAATGTTTTCAAAATTGGATCAAAAATTAAATCGATAAGATGAAAAGTTTAAAGGCTAAAAGGTTCAATATGAATTAGATCATTATAATACTGACTAAAAATTATATAAAATTAAAGAATATGAAATATAATTAGAGAAGAATTTGAAATTTAATTGAAAAAGATTATTAAATAAAATTAATTAACTCAAAAAGGATAGTAAGACATCCCGAAGGAAGAGATTGTAAATAAGTAATTCCTAAATCAAAATGTACCGATTGAAAAACTAACCAATTAACACAACGATTTCTTTTTCAAAACACATGACGGATGCAAACCATCTAGGGTTAATCTAATAAAGCTCGAATAGCTTGTATTAGGGAAGTATTATTGCGCGTCCTCAAATTTGAGGAGAAAAAAATATTAATGATTTCTAAAGAGCCAATTTCTAGTTCAATTATTCGATAACCTATGTCTCAGGCCATCATCAATCCCAAATAAACCCCTATAATTGAGCATCCTGGGAGAGCACAATTTAATACTAAGATGGACGAATCCTCCTAACCAAATTCCTGATAGCGGAAGGTCATTGGTGAGAACTAATTAATGCAGGTATTGCTGGAAATAGAGATCATTATACTTATATGCTTATAGGGTTTTCAACGAGACAAGCAATTAATGCACGTAATTGCTCAATATACCTGTTTGCTCAGAGGGTTTTCAACCAGACAGGCAAAACCGGCATAATATCATTACCTAGAAATTGTCAGGTATCGGATCCAGCAAAGAACATTAAATTAAGTATACAATATGTAGCACCAGATTTAAACTATGATTGGTTTTAGAAAATACTTAAAATTGCAATAAACGTTAAATCAAGGACAATATAGCACTGGCATTAACTCTTACTAATATCAAAAGTTTGCCCCCATTGGACCAAAAAAATTAAATATAAAAGAAGGTAAAAGTTATCTTATTACTTTAATTAATTTAAAATTATAGTATTAAAATTTTAAAAAAATTATATAATTTTTTTCGACTTATTTTAATAGTAATTAAAATGGAAAAAAATCTGCAATTTGTGATGGCTTAATTTTGATGATAAATTTTGGTCGGGTCGTTCGTGCAGGGCCCGAGCTCAGTCAAAATGTCCCATGGGCCGATCGGTCCATCCTTCAAAGATCAATCTCATACCCAATGACTATGTCAAGCCCAGGCTCGATCCACGCTCTCCTAAGGCCGTCCTTATGTGAGAGACTCCCATGCACACGTAAAGACCTAAACCTAGTTGTTGCTCCATATATAAGGTATAATTCTACCATAACAAGGTAGGCAATCATAAACCTAGCTTTCTTTGCTTTTCGGCAACCCTACCTTCACCAAAAGACTGACTCGATCGTCGGAGGGGCTAATCGGGACATAACCCCGACGTGCCTTCTTTGTTTTGCAGGGATCTCACCATCGGAATCACTACAGAAAGCAGCCAACTCATGGATCCAAACGGCAACGCACAGTTCCGCCAAAATCCGACAGAACCACCAATCTTTTTGCAAAGATGGTCTCAAGGTATGGAGTTAAACCAATTAAAATTAAAGCATATCCCTAATTAGATTAATATTCTTAAAAATTCCACATAGATATTGATCTATGATTGGTTTAATTTATCTTACAAGTTATATAGGGAACCTCATATATATATATAGATGAAATCATTCCATTTATGAAAAGGACTGCATATGCAAGGATTTGTCTAAACTACTATCAGTTAAAGCCTCTTTGATTTAATCCCTATAATGAGGTTGAATGAGATTAAGAAAGTAGTGGATGATATGCTATTGGTTTCTTATCCGAAACCTACACTCAAACACCAAAGATAAGAATAGAGGAAATTAGGTAAAACCTTTGTCAACGGGGATTACTTTGAGCTAATGGGAATGGAGGAGACAAACTAAAGCAATATACTTTAAGCTAATGGGAATAGAGGATACAAACTAAAGCAATACATAGTTTTTCAGAGAAAAAAATTAATCTTTTGCTTCTACATTAGAAATCAATATAGAGGAGAAGGAAAATGAATTAGGGACAAGATCAAACCTTGAGAGTTCTATTGCTAGTAGATCAAATAGGATTGAATGTAAAAAAAATATATGAGCAATAATACACATGCTTAACGTAATTGATCTAAGAGATAAACTTGAAAATTTTGTTGTTACTCCTATCTCTTTTGAGAGAAAAATATGGAACTTTTGCAAACCTTAAAGTTTTCACCCTAACTTCAAAAAGGAAATCTAGAAAGAATGTTAAAGCTAAGGTTACCCTTAATCCCTCAATGTCTCTTTAAATGTCAGTGCTAGTTTGGAATGTCAAGGATAATAGGATCTCATATTACTTATATTTCATAAAGATGATGTTGATAGGCATTTTGGAGATTAAACTAAAGTAAAATCACTACAAAGAATTTTGGTTTATCATAAATAATTGGAAAATTATTTCAAATAATAATGTCATTATAATAGTAGAATAATTTCTACTTATAACCGTGACAAGCTTGAAGTTATAAACTATTTAATAAATGAGCAAGTCATACATATATACACTTATTTGAAAAGGAATTCATGTAGAGTTTTCTTTTCATTTGTGTATACTATGAACTTGGCATTTCAATGAACTTCACTTTAGAAAGACTTGGAAGATAGGAACTCAAACATGAACATCCCTTAGATAATACTTGGTGATTTCAACAAAATTTTATATTCATTAGAATCTAAAGGAGAAATGTGCTTAGGTGCCTATAGGGAATTAAGATCTTACATTAGTAATATAGGAGTCTCTAATCTTATCTATAAGGAACCACTTTGTATAGCACTCCTTTACCTCAGGGTACACACCGGGGTGCCCGGAGGTCATTCCGGTACATATCCTATGATAAGGGCGAGCTACGTTCAATCACTACATTCACTTTATGAGGCATCATATCATTTTTCCTTTAAAAAGCATCATAAGAAATCACAATATTTTAAAACCTGACTTTTTTCTCATTTCATTTCACAAAAATCAAAGTTTACATTGAGTCTTTCAACCTTTACTACATGTACATGAACAAAACCTAGTACAAAAGTACTACATGAAAGAGAAAAATGCAACAATTCTATCTAAGCCATTCAAAAATCCCAGCTGATCGACCTTTGAGCTATGACTTCTCTTGCCAACTCACAATCTAAACAGCAGTAGAGCCCCTCAACAGCTAAAGACGTCTCTCGGTCCTGAAAAGACAACGTTGCAATTTTGGTGAGTTTTGCGAATTCAATGAGGTAACCATCATCGATGGTTCACTCAATTCATGCAACACATCAATTCACATTACAATTATTTCACAATTTTGCAATTCACATAAGTATTACATTTTCACTTAAGCAGAAGCAAATTATGCATCTCAATCAGTCAAGCTTATATAACCAAATGCATATGAAATGATCATGAGACTCTTTTTCAATTATTATGTTGTCGTGACTGAGTACCTGAACTGTCCTGTATCTATTTTAGATACCGGACTCATTAATAACTGTTCCTTATCCGTGGAGGATACATGACTCATTATACGTTGAGTCTAAGGCTCTGAAACACTTTTAAGCTTGAGGCCCATTTCCACACATTGAGCTTTAAGTTCTGATCGTTGGCTACTCTAGTCACAACTTCCATTATCTGACTTTGCATGCATAAATGGAATGCACGTAACATAATCATTCCCTTGATAAAACACAGGTCCGCACATTCACATTCAAGCAGCATTTCAATATCTTAACCCCCATTGCACAGTCATCAGATCTTCTGTTTGGAATTCAAAATCAAATCTCATTCATTCATTTCTCAAATCACATTTATAAGCAACAATAATTGAGAGAAACCGTCTAGGTTACTCACAAGTTTCTCCTGAAGCTAATGCCTGGAAGATCCGACAATGTCTGGAGGTTGACGTTCTAGTTGCTCCTCTATAACAAATAATATACACAATATCACAATTTCTTCAATCATAAGTATTCGATGATACACGTGTATGAAATAACTTATGTACAATGCATGTTCATGACAATCCCGGGTATCGTTCCCTTATTTCGATCACATTATCAGTCCTATATCTGAAACTCATCTAAGTATGATTCATGCTTAGGTTGATGCCTCACTAAAACCATCAAAATCACAATTCATTACTCATTTGGAATCCTATAGATCCAGACCTAATCGAAACACTGAAGTATGTTCAGTGGAATAACCTCAATTCATATAATGTAAGGGCGCACTCACTGTACCCGTTTCACATTTCTCACTCAATCTTTCTTAATTCATTTTAGATGACTATGATTTTTAAGTGGAGATGTAGGGTAATGTCTTACGAGTCTAATGGTTCAAGAAGCAATTCATTTGGATTCCTATAGAAGAAGTTATGGCCAGGTGAAGAAAGACAGAAGAAGCTAAAACCCAAAAGGAACAGAACCCGGAAGGAAGAAAACTCAGAAGAAGCAAAACTCAAAAGGAACTAAAACACAGAAGGAATAAAACACAGAAGGAAGAAAACTCAGAAGGAACCAAAACACAGAAGGAATAAAACACAGAAGGAAGAAAACTTAGAAGAAGCGAAACTCAGAAGGAACCAAAACACAGAAAGAATAAAACACAGAAGGAAGAAAACACAGAAGAAGCGAAACTCAGAAGGAACCAAAACACAGAAGGAATAAAACACAGAAGGAAGAAAACTCAGAAGAAGCGAAACTTAAAAGGAACCAAAACAAAGAAGGAAGAAAACTCAGAAGAAGCAAAACTCAGAAGGAACCAAAATATAGAAGGAGTAAAACACAGAAGGAAAAAAACTCAGAAGAAGCGAAACTCAGAAGGAACTAAAACACAGAAGGAATAAAACACATAAGGAAGTTCATGAACAGTAATACAGAAGGAGTTCATGAATAGTAACACATAAGGAGTTCATGAATAATAACATAGAAGGAGTTCATAAATAGTAACACAAAAGGAGCGAAACTCAGAAGGAACCAAAACTTAGAAGGAACAAAACACAGAAGTAAATCTTGGATCTCTGTCTGATACTATAGACACTGGAATCCCATGCAATCTCACCACCTAATTCACATATTTCTTGGCCAACTGATCAAGTGAGTTATTCTCTTTCACTGGTAAGAAGTGGGCCGATTTAGTCAATTGGTCCACTATGACCCATATAGCATCATGCTACCTCGGAGTCTTAGACAATCCCATAATAAAGTCCATAGTGATCCGTTCCTATTTCTACTCCGGAATGGGCAAGGAATGAAGTTTCCCTACCAGAGCCTGGTGCTCCGCTTTCACCTGTTGGCAAGTCATACACCTAGATACATACTCTGCCACTGGCTTCTTCATTCTAGGCCACCAGAAATGCTACTTTAGTGTATTATACATCTTGGTAGTACTAGGATGCATAACATAGGCGGCCATATGAGCCTCAAGTATCTCCTTCCTCAGATCATCCACATTAGGCACACTCAGCCTCTGTCTCAACCAAAATATGCACTGTAAGTGATAAGTCGACTTGTACCATGTGTAAGTCGACTTACACGTATTCAGTACCGATAAGTTGACTTGTACATGGGGTAAGTCGACTTATGCAAGGACGGTACTGTTTATATTGTGCCCTAAAGGCAATCCCCTTTAGC
>JAOTIZ010000004.1:4401217-4418417 GCA_027123425.1 Erythroxylum panamense | reverse complement strand
AATTAGATAAATTAAAACTCCTTTTAATTTATCTTTAATTCTCTAATTAAACAATTTATAATCATAGATCAAGATTGACATCTAGCAACGCATCATGACCACCTAAATGTTTAGGAATGTCAAAGTGATTTTGACTAACCTTTCCATATATAATTTTTCCGTATAATTAAATCCTTTCATCATACAATGTTCCCGATTAGACATAGAGTATGGAATTAATATCTACTCTATTTGAGTCTAATCATATTAGTTCTCTTCCATTAGCTATTGATTCAATTAATGATATTTATAAACTATTTACAAATCATCATTTCACCTTGGCCAAAGATTTCCCGAATCAATACTAATCGAGAACAACGGAATATTCTCCCTAATTACTTTAAGGCGATGAATCCTATCTTGATCACTTAATTATCTTCATATAGTTCATTATACATCAAATGATTACCGATTAAATGACCTATGATTAAATAGATCATAAATAGTATCAAAATATAACAATTCCTATACAAGATAACTTTGATGACCTCAAGTCAAATGATCACTTATATAATCATCAAAATAAGAATTCCTTAGACATACAAGTAATATTTCAAATGAATTTCTCATATTGGGTCTGTTCAGTGAACTTCTTCTCTAGTATGTACTCACACGTTTGTTTAAGTATCTCTATACTTTAACTATGAGATCCACCACTTCCTTCATAAGGAAAAAAAAACGTGTGCTAGTCTTTTTATGTTCTATTAATATCCATTCTTAATAGAACAATGACTAGGGATATTTAGGAATAATACATAAATGTAGTATGAATCTCATAATTATAATTTCATTATAATTTTATTTGCAATGCATAATTATCCTATGAACTTTTTATATACATCTAAACATGTATAAGATAAATAATGCCTTTAAATAATTTATCCCTTAATTACAACTAAAATGATTGATTGTAGAGCATAAATCAACAATTTCACGCAGTCACATAAGCACGTTTTTTCTTATTGGAAACAAACATTTTCCTTCTCCTTAACGGGTCCTGTTAATAGGGCATTGAGATTGGCACGTCAAAGAGCTGACTAGAGCCAAAATGATAAAGTAGAAAAAGGATTGCAACTGTATGTTTTAATATGTATACGTGCTACATCACCGGTTAGACCTATTCTTCTATTACCAAACCTCTGTTATATTGTTAAATATGGTACCTAATTCACTCTTTCTCTTTGTTTTGATTTGTTTTTCTTTTTTAATACTCATATGCATTTCAATCACACGCCTTATTTGCAAACACAAGGTGAGTCCTTGGAGCAAAATTGACTCTAAATTAAAAGTCGTATGCAATTGTCAAAATTTACAGGCTGTTATTATGTACTATATATTTTTAATGAATTTTTTATTAAATTAACAATTCAAAATAAATTATTAACTATTACTTTAATGAACACTTCAGCTTGGGAAGCAATGCCATAGCAATAAGCATTGGCAGTATTTTGGTCTCTACTTGGATTTGGTGGAAGGCTGAGGCAGTTTGTCTCTAGTTGACTGACTTAACACTATAATGAATTATTGATCTCATATATTTCTGTAATCAACAAGGCGGAGGAGGGGGTTAACTTGTGGTGTGGTTGGGTACGGTATCTTGTACGCTGAACCGCAACCATGCAAATTAGTATTGTCCGCTTTGGCCGGGGTTCGATTCCCTGACCTCACGGTGTGGTTGGGTACGGTATCTTGTACGCTGAACCGCAACCAACTTGTAAGAAAATAAACAGAATTGAAGAAGGGAAATGTGCAGTTTTATTAAAAAAAAAGATCGATCTCCAGTTCTTTATACCCACAATTTGATGATTTGAGAGGGGGAAAACAAAGCCATGCGTATTACACATTTGATGAGCCGAAAGAATCCTGGACTAGAAGAAGAAATCAAAGTACCATAGAACTTCTAATTAATTCCTTCCATTGATTGATAATCCTGAATTAAGTCTTTAATCATTAGCATCGAGGGAGGTCTGCGGGAGGATGAGGCAGTGTCTCCAGATGTCCTTTACCATTCTTCACTATGATTGCCGTCCCTAGTCCCCATGATTGGTGTACATCCAAGTGACAATGCATAAACCAAACCCCTATACACATATCAAAACTTTAATCAACGTAACTTCAAATCACAATATGATTGACGTAAGATTGATCATAATTCTTACCAGGGTTGTCGGCCACAAATCGAATAGCTGCCCATCCACCAACCGGAACTCCAATGGTGTTCATGTAAGGAGGGTCAACTAGATTGAACTGAACCGTTTGTGGGTTGTAGTTACCGTTACCAAATCCCACGACATAGAAGCTGTAGCCGTGGAGATGAATAGGGTGGTTCTCGGTTGAGACGGTTCCAGTGTTCTGAAAAATCATTTGGACCCTGGAACCATATTCAATCACCCTGGTCCTGGTCCCGTTCACTGCATTTGTGTCATGAGGAGCATTGTTAGGTGCTCCGTTGACGAAGTCGTAGAATTTCAGAGGAGCTCCAGGGAAGTCCTCAGTGTAGTAACCTTCAAGTCCCTTATAGTAAGCTTCCAACACTGAAACTGTTGGCTTCACGAAGCTGAAATTGTTCATGGAAGCAGCGAATGTTCCGTTATTAGGTCCCTGACAGTTCTGCTGCGGTGTTTTGGACCGACATTTATTCACGTTCAGGCCAATGGTTACAAACAAGTTAGTGTCGATTTCCTTTGGAACGTTAGAAGTGTTCAGGCCTTTCAGGCCACTCATGATTGTCTGAACAGCTAAATTATTGTTAAATCTAGGCAATCGAGCTGGTGACGGTAAGCTGTTAGTAACTGCACCTAAGTACTGGAAATACCCAACAGCTGAGATGTTCTGGAATGGGACACCCTGAGCTGACATGTAGGGTCCCATGGCCATGGAGTATTTTCCAACAGGTTGATCGGCGGTAACAAGGACGTTAATGGTCTGTCCGGGTCCGAGCATCACACGGTCAGTGACCAATGGCTGAGTGTACTCAGCATCAGCTTCGACAATTGTTAACTTGTGATTAGCAATTGTAAAGAAGTTCTCCATGTTTATGGCTGCGTGTATCAGCCTCAACAAGTAGGTTTTTCCCGGGACCACGTCTATTTTATAGAAATCTGAAATTTATACCAAAAGCTTATTATTTACTAAGTACTTAAAAGAGTAGCTGAGGTAATAAGGCATATAAATCAATTAGTAACTATTGCCGGTTGCTTATGGGTATGATTTTATAAAAAGACATTTGTCTAAGTCAATTTAGTCTCTACGTCACGTACTTGGTCATGATGACTTATTGCATTAAGGTCTCGTCAAGGAGTCCAGATCTTCTGTTCAATATTATGGTGTCTTATTGTGTCAAATGAATCTCAGCTATTTATTTATGTGAGTCATGTGTAGGTCACGCGTGGACATCGCATAGATCCCGCAAAATAAATAGCTGAGATTTCATGAGACAGAATAAGACAGGATAATATTAAACAGAGGATCTTATCTCTTGGTCGAGCAGGAGATAGATATATAGAGAAAGAGTTGCTTTCCTCCTTTATAAAGTCTTTCCTTTTCCCTTTAGGTCATGTACTGAAAATTTATGAGAAATAAGTTGAAATTGTAAGAAATTTGGAAGCTCTCACCATTGGCGGAGCAGTTGTAGTTGGGGCCAGGGTGACCATTAATCGTGAATGCATCTGCCGGCGGAGGACCTCCTCCGCTTGCCAGGACTTGTCGTTCAAGCTGGACAATATCTTGGTTCCAGTACTCCCCTAAGACGTCAATTCGAAGTAAATTAATTAAAATTTTCCATATTAAGTTAAGTTTTAATTAATATGCAGTAGTTAAATAATTTGCTCACCTAGGATTATGATGTGCTCTTCATAAGGGAACTGAAATGGGTATGGGACCCCGGTCTTTGGATATACAATAAGAGCACCATGGACTGTGGCTCTTAGCCATGAAAAATGAGCATGCCAAAAGAACGTGCCCCTTTGCTTCACCATTGTGAACTCATATGTGAACTTTTGGCCAGGTTGAATCGGACACTGAGTTATATAAGAAGGTCCATCGAACCAGCACGAAAGTATTTGCCGGACACCATGCCTGAAAGTTGTCAATCATAACAAAAGAGAGCTGGATTAAACAATTACAGTAACTATGAAGTTGGTTAATCTTAGAAACCTGTACTTATATTTGTTACAAGGGCGTACCAATGGATGGTGGCATTGTAGGGTGACTCATTCGTAACTTGGACGATTATTCTATCGCCTTCTTGAGCGTAGACTACAGGTCCAGGATACATATCGTTGACCGCCACAATCTGGTTGGAATTGCAGAGCTTCTTGACCGACTTGGTTTGTATCTATTTATGATCATCAAAAAATTAGCAAAGCGCAACACAAGTTAAAAGCAGTACAAGAAGAAGCCTGGTTAACTAGAAACCTTAAAATCGTAGAATCTGGTTGATCTCCCAACAGGCCATTTTGCAAGATCACCAGACCATTGTGATGTAGCATGAACAGTGTAACAGGCAAAGTATAAGAAGCAAAACCACATCATCATCAAGGAAATGGATAGGTAGGCCATATTAGAGAGATCAGAAGGATGAAGGTAGGAGGAGAGTTGAAGGATGATGAAGTCTCATGGGGTGGCAAGGGAATGCAGATTAATAAGGGAGTGGAGAGCGTGTTAATTATATTATTTTGGCCAAGAAACTAGTTGTTTTGTGAAGTGTTTGTATCACATTTTGTCAGCTTTCATGATTCCTCTAACATGGATTCATGATAATAATGTGTTGGGGGCGTTATTATTCAATGTGGGGAAGGGTTTAGCCTTTAATTTCTTTCTTTTTTCTTTTTGAAAAAAAAAAATTTCTTTTATCATTTTACAAGTCCTGAAAGATATTTCGATCAATCATGCCAGTTGACTGAATTCTGCAGACACCTGCTTTCTAAACGCCCGTGCCTTAGTTCTACTGTGTAACAGCTACTTAAACTATTGTCAATTCCTCCAAAGATATAAAAATGCCATACCGATATCTCAGTTACTATAAATTTCCAATGGTGTCAATTTGTGATTCATTAGGTTTGTTGAAGCATCTTTGGCAATGAATCAGAAACTTGATTACATTCATATGTTACAGTTTCAGAATGTGTAGAGGAAAGGAGAATAGAACGTAACCAACGTTTTTCTCATCTCATGTCAATGTAATTAGTTCCATGTTACTAAAAAAAACTTAAACCTATAACAGAACAACTGCGACGTCCATGAAAAGTCTCTCTCAACGCATGGATGTTAAGACCTTTTCTTTATTCAGGTTTGGTTATTGTCCCCTTGACCCGCAAGGTTTTCTTGTATCATATCACTTGTAATTGGAAATAATTAGTAATATGTTACAATAACTTAGCAATTGAGAACGTTAAATTGAACAATGAAATGAAGAATAAGAAAATCCAAAAGGATCTGTTCATTCATTGACATGCAAAAGAACCCTATTTTATAAAGACGACGGGTAGGGTTTGTTGGTTGCGCTTTTCTAGGACATTTACTTTCACTCAATCATAAGCTTGGATGGTGCACGCCTCTCCAACTCCCCACCTTCCTAAGAACGAAGAAGCTCCAAAGCAAAGCATCAACGTACGATTCAACTTTTCATAGTTTCCAAAATATCATAGTACATGTTTCTGATAGCAAAAGGGAAAAAGAAAAGAAAAAGAAAGCATACCTTTCTTCAATCTTTTATCTGACCTGGAACTTGTACCTCTTGTCCTGATTAATTAAAACAAATCATAATTAACACATCCTAATTAATCTCTTCAAAAGACTCAAACTTGATGAAGCAATTATGGTTGCATATAAACATGACAATAGAGTACTGTGTGGGACTATCTAATTATAAACAAGATTCTAAGACCATCACTTGAAACAGGGTTCCAATTTCCATTACATGATAGTTTCTGTCTGAGAAGCTATTGTTAGACCCAGTTAAGATTGTTTTTTCTCTGCCTAATTAAGTAACCAATCTACCTTATAATGTGATTACTTTGACTGTGTAAGAACAAAAGTTTCAGGAATGAAGAAAAAGAAAAAGGGTGAATTTTGAGAAAACTACAGGAGAATTCGACCAAACTTGAGCTACTAGATGATTGTGTCCGTTGGGCATGATGTTTTAACTTCATATTTACTTTTCAGGCCTGCCTGTGATGTTGTCAGGAACTCTAATTTCCTGATTTTTGTTTTAAAGCTTCCCATGCAGGCAGACTGTTACTTCCCTGCCCTAGTCTATCCTAAGACTTGTCTTTCATTTTTTTTATATATATATAACTCAGGTTCGGGCTTGGCCCGACTACCTGAGACCTATGAGCCACCAACTCAGACTCATAGATAGGTAAATTCAAGTTTGATCCTAGATAGTATCAAAGGTACCTGCTTTGACGGATGAGCCTTCATCACCAGGGGGATTACATCACCTTAATAAAGGCTGCTCCTCCCACGGCTCGAACCCATGACCGCTCACAATCCTTTCCCCCTTTCATTCTTTTGATTCAACTACAAGGTCTTTTAAGAATGTTTTAGCATGCATCTGTGGATTATTACAATAAATTGTAATTTAGGTGGATTATTAGATTGTGATTAACACAAATAAAATTGTGATAAACTATACCAACAATTTACATCGTAATTATAACATTATAATTTGAAATTTAAAATTTAAAATGTAATTTAGATAATTTTTTCTTTTTAATATAAATACTTAGAATTAATTCTTTTTTTACTACTCTTAATGCAATCCAATGCAATGTAGTAGTTTCTACCAACTACATCTTTTGGGGAACAACATAGGTTGATTTGAAGAAGAAGAGAGAAGGATTTAAGGGGAAAAAAGTGAGAGGTAAAAGGCAATTTGTTAAATAATATACAAAGAAATCTGAAAATCTGAAGATTCACAAATTCAATATCCGACATAACAAAAATATCACATAAGACACCTCGTTCAGATTTAACGACGTTTTTTTTTCAAAATAGCTTAACATTGAACATATTCGATAACGTTTAGAACTTAATTGGACAGGTTAAAATATTTGACTCTAAATTGATCAAATCCGAAAACATTTAGTCCAGATCTGAACATTTAGCCCTCTTACTTTTGTGTAACTTTTTTAAAATTCATTATCTTCTTCTACTTCTTTTGTTTAGTCTTATTGTTTTCTCCAATCTTCAAGTTTCTATGAAAGGAGCAGCTAGACTAAAAAGTCCCACATAATGCACCTCTTATTACCAACTTTAATTGTTTATAGCTCGTAACTTAAAAATTATAGATTCCAACCATAGCTTGGACCTTTTTGCAGTCTTTTAATCTTCATTTTGATTTTGCAACTACCCATCAATTACCAAATATTGCAATAAGATATATGGATTGCATTAGCATTAATATTATAGTATTGCATGGATGTGCTTGTACGAACCAATGGTTCCACCTTCCCCCATACACAAGCTAACTACGTATTTTATTGTTTAGAGTAGAAATTGATGTATGTTAGTATATTGATTACTATTATGTAGAGACAAAAATTTTAGTTCTGAAGAGTTGACCCTTTAATTCGTTTTAAATGACTGTGAATGCTATGTGATAACTAACCTAAAATGTCCCACTACAAGCTAGAAAGTTTCAAACCCTTGCCAAATGCGTTCACATATTTTGAATTTTTTATAAAGTAATCTTAGTTAGAAATACAACAATAACAATACTCAGTATGAATCTTGCTGATACGCCGGATCCGCAGAAGTTCAGTAGTACGCAATTTTATTCCTAATTTTGGTTACATTGAAATTTAGCGATCCGAATTATTCCTTTAGCATGTTAATTACAATAAAAGTGACAGTTTTATAATGACTTATGCTTATACTTAGCATTTCTAGAGCTCCACTTGGTTGTGCAATTGCCTCATTTTCTCTGATATTTCTTAACGGTACTTGAGAAAATAAAAAGGCTTTTGATGAATTAAGTATTAACTAAGATAAGATAAACGATGATTCATTGATGATATAATTAATTAGTCAAAGGGAACCTATCAACTAATTGCTAAACTCAAGGCAGGTATCTTTCTAATTTGAGCAGGTACCGGCATTGGAATCTCTGCACTAAATTAAAGAGACAAGCAATCGATCGATGGCATGCTCAAGGTTCAGAAACAACTTGCTTCACATACGAAGAAAATTAGATGGGATCTGCCTTGTATGAACTGAAGTAGTAGGTTAGGCAGTTTGAAACTCAGCGAGGTATATAATAAGCTCAATTGAAAGAAAATTGGGACCATCTTTCAAAAGAAAAGCTGAGAAAGGATGAACAGAAGCTACTGCTACCTCTGTTTATAAGTCACGCTATATGTCGAGGGCCGTTTTTAATATTTTATAAATCTTGGGTAAAATAAAAAAAGTTCTTATTTTTGCATATTTTTAAACTCTCATATAAAATAAAAATAAATAAAATATATGTTCTTTTTATTGTTTTTTATAAGGTCAAGAGTAGACCCTATTTTGTTTCATTTTATTTTTTATAAGGATAAAAATATGCCTCATTTTATCATTTATAATGATGAGCCTGAGCAGATGCTCACCCTGTTTTTGCCCAAAGTCGGCCCTGTATATGCCTATACAACGAAGGCGGAGATCATTTCAATAAGTTATAAAAAAAATGAAATCATTGTCTAAGTTATGAAAAAATGATATTTTAATTTCAATGATATCAAACTTTAGACAACTTGATCTTAATTAAGTTGAAATTGAATTCTTTGGTCTGAGCTTGATTCTATTCATTATTATCTCAATTTAAATTTT
Organism: Erythroxylum panamense; assembly: GCA_027123425.1. Lineage (NCBI taxonomy): Eukaryota > Viridiplantae > Streptophyta > Magnoliopsida > Malpighiales > Erythroxylaceae > Erythroxylum > Erythroxylum panamense. The sequence goes on along the minus strand of JAOTIZ010000004.1, from coordinate 4,409,567 downwards.
TTGGTTTATTTAATAATTTATTCAAAATACATAAATTATTAAAAGTATTAAAATTTTGTATCATATATATATGAACAAATAATAATTATAAGTTTTCAGTGTCATTTGCAAATTGCCATTTCAAATGAGTCCAATCTCTTTGGGCTCCCATAAAGGCAATCAAAAGGCCGAGGCATCGCATTAATCCAATCTCTTTGATCACTCGTAAAAGGGAGCCTGCAAGCAACATTTCCATTTCAGGCTAAAGGATGAGGCCCGTGAAGGCTACGTTAAGAGCTTCTCTATTTGATCACATGGTCCGTCCAAGGAATCTGGTCACTGGAGGTTGATTTGAACACAGAAGCCTTAAAGCCAGGAAAATGCTCTTCAGCTTTTAAGGCATGTTGGTTAATGAATTACACTTGGCTGAATTGGTTAGTTGAAGCGAACTGAAAGGCAAACCAAGCCAGCCAAGGTCCTACTGATATTGCAGAATTCTGGGTTTCTGGTCCTCTGTGAGGTGCGTTCCTCCCAAGGAAATTGCTACTTCCAAAACCCAATTTACGATGTTGCACAAAACAAGCTTTTTTCACTCAAAAAAGGCAGGTCTTTTGCAACAAACCCTTTGTAAGTAACATTATTTTGTTGACATAAATGCACTCTGCAGTGCACAGAAACCATGCTCTATAGTAGTGGAAGTGAGGACAGGTTACAGACCAGCTTTTCAATTTCTTTGAGGTACAGACTACAGAAGTTCCTACTTTTGTATGCTTTTCTTTTGCGTTGGAATCTTAAAGGATGCTTTGCTTTTTGTTTCATCTCCCAGTGATCTGAAGGTTTCATCGAAAGGATAAAAGAAAAACAGAGTTACTTACTTGAGAACTTGCACATATCAACCATGGGATTTCCTAATTGTGCACCACCAAACAGAAGAGGTGAGACGAAAGGCACAAGTAGGAGTTTGAAGGGAAAGCGAGGAAAGCTATACCTTATGTGGCGTTGTGTGTTGATATTGGCTTGCTGGAGAGACCGTGAAGAGTAAATATTACTGTCTCAATATTTTCCTAAGACATAAGCAGTGTTCCAACTTTACCTGTCTATGTAACTTCTCAAACTTATACCATCTGGGGTCCTCAGTCGGCTCAGACTCCATACACCTTTTCCCTCTTTTTGTGGAATTCTGTAAACTTGTAATGGTTGGAGTATCAACCTAAGTTGGTCTTATAACCCCAAACAAGAACTCCAAATTGCAGAATGAGATCTGCAAATTGCTTCGAGAGCAAGCATAAGAATGAGTCCAAATTGATATACTACTTCTGTTGCATAAAACAGTGAAGACTGAGCTAGCTTTTAAAGCTTTGTGATTCTTATGCGAAAAATCCCTCCATAATTACCTCTATTCCATCCTTTGGTTAGCTGAAATGCCACTTGGAATCTACTAAATCATGTTGATGAATTAACAAGAATCAGAATAATCAAGCAAGATGGTAATTATCAGTATGCAAAAATCTGTGAAGCTGGAGTAGGAGTAAAAGGGAGTCCATAACAAAAGCAGACCATCTCATGATGCAATGAATAATCTAGCAAGCAATATCTGGTATTGTTCTACAAAAAGGCTTCAGTCTAGTGGAAGCACATCCTCTTCCAAACCCAGTTGATACCCTTCACAACCATCCTATTCATTAAATGGTGAAAACAACCTGCTTGGAATAACAGTCAAGATACTATGAACCATCAAATGTACGCAATAATCACTATATGTAAAGTAGAAAAATAAGCACCAAAATCAAAATTGACAGTAGAAAAATCAGCACCAAAATTAAAATCTAAGTTCTCAAGAGGTTCGAGTCGGGCAAATATCACCACAAACAGCAGTTAAAATGAGGGGATAGCAACCATTTATATTCGTTCACAGATATATGGTACCACTGGAACTACAGCTAAATGGAAGACCTTGCTTTTAAAGCAAAGAATTGCATTCTACTAAGAATCCAAACATACATTACAAGTGGATTCCCTGTATCGCACAAATCGACTGCAATAAGCAGTAACTGATGAGCATTCCAGCAAACTCGCAACTAAGGTTAAAGCTGAATACTTTTATCATCATGATTCTCGCAAGCACAAAACTCGAATTACAGAACAATAGGAACACTGCTTACAATAATTGCTAATTTCACTGTAAAACAACTCTGATTCCAGCATCTCTTACGATCCCATGTATTGGTAACCAGAATTTCTACATCCAAAATTGAATTGAACAAAGCACCCGACAAAGCGAAATTCTAGAAAGTTAAAGCTTTGATTGTTCATGTATTTTTCAATTAAGAACAAAGCAAAAAATACAGCTCAATAACTTCATGAAAATAACCAAAAATGTCAAAAGCATCAACCAAATTGAAAGAAAAAGGTAGAGCTATACAACCACTACGCAGGAATTTCACAGAAACTACACGGATGGCGCATAACCATAAACAGGTAGAAAGAGAGTTTGATGTTAATTCAACAAGTACAGCCAATAGGGTTTATAATCACCGTTAGGTCCCGAGTTTAGGAGCATCAGCGGCGGGTGTTGCGGTTGTGGTTGTGGTGGTGGTGGTGATGGGGTTGGGGTTGGGGTTGGAGAGAAAAAGAGGGCGATCATTAGAGTCATCATCGTTGTCGTCGGGGTCGGTGGTGTTGAGGTTAATGCAAGAGCAACGTTCCAATGACGCGAAGAACGCGGTGGCAACATTTGCTCCCACCCAATTGGCCATGCGATCCAGCTTGTCGCAGGACATGAAATTGCTGTTGTTTCTGCTGTCCATTGCCTTGCGTTTCCAACAAATTTCCCTTCTGAATCAAGGACGGGGTTGAGTTCAATCTAAACTTCGTAGTCCGTACTTCGTAGTCTTGGTATGGGAAATATTAAACAAATAGAATATTAATATCAGCTACGTGGAGTCACGCACACAACATATAAAAAGGCACACATTTTCTGGAAAACTACGTCTACAATCATCCTTATCCAATCACATCACACACGACACGAAAATGAACAAGGTTTGGAGAAAATTGCTCTCCGTAATCTTCTCTATCCAATCACGTTTATAAGACCTCTTTATCGTGAACAGATTACCTATTTCATTATTCAGTTACTATCCTATTCTATAGTAATGCTTATAGAATAAGGTAAAAATGTAGAAATGTACGATCTAAACCCCTACAAAATAAGGAAATTAGAAATATTTGAATGTTTCTTAAAGTACTGTATTAGAGAAGGTATCTCACAGAAATTCAAAGCTATTTGTTAAGAAAATGGTTTGATTATGGAAAGAAGAATGGGTCAGTTTCTAGACGTCATCTTCAAAGAATTGAAGGTATTGGCTACCACTAATTAATATTTCAACATGAAGGTAAGCGTTTTCCTTGCTACTTAACTTGTATTAGCCATGATGTCATATTTCTCTCGTCTTTGGGGGGGTTGCAATCTTTAAAATGAGGCGGAGCGAGTGAGCCTCGGCTTCATAATCTTTTTGTCTTCTTCGAGAGAGATCAAAAGGAGGTTGGAAGGATTCTCTACCATCATTTTAGCAACCAAATAGCCAGAGATGCTCCAGGTCTGATACTTCCTTGCTTGCTTCCCAACATATCTGCCAGTCTTGCCGTCGTAGTACTCAGGCCATCCATCTTTCGATAAACGCTGCTCCGCTAGCTCTATCGCTCTTTTCGCAATTTGTGGCCTTCCAGTCTTGATGCACGCTGCTGCAAGCAACCATAGCAGAACTGTGCGAATCCAGTTCGTCACATGTTCCTCAATTATTAATTCACGTTTATAATTTTACGTCTCTTAATTGGAGAAAATGCTACAGAGAAAATTTGGTTAAAACTTCATATTCGCGGAATGTTCATCTCACTCACCTGGCCAAGATCCACCATTATGATAACTCCACCGAGTGTTTTTGGGATCAAATCCGGTAACAAGCCTCCATTCATGTCCCTCTAATGCAGGGTATGTGATCTTCAGAGGCATCTCTCCGATTAAGTCCTCCCATCGCTCCTCAACTAGATCCATAATTGCAGTTGCTTGCGCTGGCGTCACAAGGGAACTTAAAATGGCAATGCAGTTCCCGACTAAGAACCACCGGAAGTCCATGCGCGCAGGACTTACATTGCCAATCAGATAGCCTCCTCTCAATGGCATGAAATCAAACAGCCAATCCGGGATAGATTCTGGGATGACGTTGAATTTGTTGACAGCTGTGTGGGAGTACTCCTCGGTTTTGTATCGATATATGTTGTTAAGTTGGGTAAAGTCCAACCAGTAGTATTTCTGGATGTGATAGCTGAGAGCTTTGATCCTCTTATCGATTCTCTCTATCAGTTCCTTCCCATCGCGTTCCGGTTTTAGCATCTGCTGAGCACATCTAAGTGCAAAATAGAAAAGTGCCTGGATTTCTATTGGGTATCCATATATTCCCTGCTTGATGAAGATTGTACTAGTTAGTTCCTTCACCACCAAAAGGAACAGAACAGTTTGATAGGTTCAGTTTAACATGTCAACAAAGACTTATGGCCTTATCCAAAATGAAATGAGAACAAATTCCACTCATAGGAAGAGCGTCTAAGTCTCCTCGCCTAAAACAATTGGCAATTAATTCTAATCAGTTGAGAGTTCAATCCTCTTCTCTTCTACTTTTATTAAATATAACTAAGGTAAAAACCTGGAAATTGAATCTTTTACTCCAAGTCCTAAATGAAAATTTGGACGTTTCTGATAGTTAGCGTTGGAACACTCTCCAATTCACAAGAGTATAAGTGAGATATTGTAAATAAATCACCATAAAACTAATCAAGGACTTGTGAAGGGCATATACCTATAATAAGCCAACCTATTATACAATTCCATACTTGAATTAATCTAGACTACGAAAGAGGAACTAAGCAAGGAAAAATACCATCCTGCGGTCAATCATGCTACACCCATCAGCGCAAAGAAGTGTAGGAAAAGTGTCGAAGCCATCGGAGAGGCAGAGGTTGAGGATCAATTTGATTCCTTTCTGGACCTCAGGGAGTTCAGCCAGTGCATAATCACGCGTGCGTTTTGTATATGATCTAAGCAGTATGATCCACCAAAACCCAGAGTCCACTGGCGCCACTCTCCCAATTGCGCTGCCCCCAAAATCAGCAACCAATATTTCCTTTTCACGATGGGGATCGTAGAGCACCTTAAAACTTGCAGGCATTACGCCTTCTCCCAGCGTGAAGTTATCAATCCTCTTCTCCCAACCCTGGAGGTGCAGTGTTTTCAATAGAAAGTTCTTCACCACCTCTGCTTCGTGTGGATCCTTCATTAGGCATGCCAATCCACTAGGAACAAAGTCCCTCACAAAAACCTACATATCACCATCAACATAAATGTGGATAAATATAAACAAAGAGCTTGACCAAAAACTGGCAGTTATCAAATATAAAGACAAATTTGCGTTACACACATGAGTTATTGAGATAAGTACGTATATTTATATAACGCTCTTTCATGTCATGGATATTCTTGCTTAACCAAGTAGTATTATCAACAACTAATCAAACAAGAATCGAGAAGCTTAAAAGTCTCAAGGAATAAAGGACCTGATTGTAATTTAAAGCCTCTGCGTTGGTGTCCATAGCAGCGAGAGTACCGACGGGCTTTTGATTGAAGTAAACGTAAGATTTCTTGAGCTTGTCCCAAGCTTCCTCCACCATCGCGTTGTTCTCCGAGTTCGAGTGCCCGTTACTATTGGATCTTATCCCTGGAGATAAGTTCACCTCGAAGGCCAGATTCATACCAACACTAGGACACGTCTTGAACGCAGTTGGTTTCCCTGCACCAGCGGCAGCCTTCAAGTCTTCGGATGAGCTCTCTCCGTTCTGAGTTCTTGTCGTTTTAGCCTTGGACGCCTCTGAAGATTCTGGAGACTTCTCTCCACAACTCGACTTTTCGTGCTTGTAATCATCGACCGGATCAGTAGTCTGCATCGCCGGAACTGGAGTGTCTGGATCCTCCGGTGAGTCGTCGACGAGGTAGTCAGTTAGCGTTTTGTAAGTAGACATTTTAGTGAGGGAAAATGTAAAGCAAAGAGAAGAGAGATAAGCTTCGTGCCTCAGGAGAAGGAGAAGCTTTGGTATGCATGTTTGTTTTGGCGGTTGGGGAGGGGATTCAAAGAGCCTCAGCGTCTGCTTTTAATTATTTAGGCCTTGCTCCCCAGATATTTGCGAAGAGACCACTACGCTAATTGTCAGACCTAAGTGGCTAACGTGGATCTGGGGCAATCTATATAATATAGCAATTAACTAGGGGTTTGTTCGGAATAGAGCACTACGAAGTTTACCTAGAGTTCACTGCATGGATTGGAAAGATGGACGTGTATTGGCCTGATGCTCATGAAGCCAATGTCTACTTTTTTTTTGTTTTAAGAGCGAATGTCTATTATTGGTAGTTCAAAAACTGCAAGATTAATTCCCAGGTGGTTAAAAAATTCATATCATCATTTATTAATTAATTAGTTAATTTTTTAACATTTATTAATTAATTAGTTAATTTTTAAAAAAATCAATAAATATTTATAAATTAAAATTAATTAGTTAACTTTTTAACAATTTTTAATTAAATTAAAAAAGATCAAGTCTTTTAATTATATTTTATTTTTAATTTTATTGAATTTTTATAACGATTTAATTTTTATTGAATTTTAAATTTTAATCCTCTTATTTTTTCAATTTTATCAAATTAGATCTTAACTTTTTACTTTTTCTAAGACTAGCCATTATGTACTGTGACCTTATTTGTCAAATTCCCTTAGTGTGCCTTCATCCCCTTAAATGTAACTACAACAAAATACAATGCTAGGCGTCAGCCAAGTTGAAAGCAAATGGAAAGGGCGGTAACTTAATAAAAGGAAATTTTCATTTTTATGCAAGTTCTCACTACCAGCTATCGGACTTATTACCTTGGAAAAGAAACATTTGTAACACGTAACGACAACTTAGGTAGGTATCTCGGATCAAACATAAATTGGCAATAAATGAAGAAATACAAAAAATATTTAATTTCAATTTTATAAATTTAAACGAACTTTTTGAAGCTAAAACGAGTACAAATCTACTGTCATCTTTATCGAAACTGCTCACCAAAATGCGGTCAATGTCTTTTTACAATTTTTTAAAACGTAAGCTCTCTTAATAAGTCAGAGAATCCTTAGATTTACGAATGATATGAACAACTGCATGAGACATTAACCTTTATATATAACATCTATATCGAGCTTCCTCATCACAGGCCCGATATGAGTCTAGTCCGTACTAATTGGGATTTATTTTTCATTCGAACTTCAACCTATTGACTTAGATCATTTATTAAGCCACTTTATTATCTTTCAAATTACGTAAGTTAACTAATAAGATATTGAAAAACAAAAAAATGCAATCAAATGTTGTCCAATTTTACGTGAAAAGTAAAAAATATCCAACAACATTAAATCATAAACTTTCATGTCCAGGCAAAACCATGCCAAAATTAGGGGAAGTTGTTTATATCATTTAATGAAGTTAGTCGTTTCCTCAAGATCCAAGCCAGGCATAAAACACTAGGAATCTCACAAGCACGTTCCATTCAATGCAAATGTTAACACGAACTAGTCTATTAATATGTCCAAATTGTTAGGGGCTCTAAGCAATAACATATACAAAAATTTTGAAATTATTCAACTAATAACAAACTATTTAAACAATATAAAAGATGATAAAAAAATTGAAAATAGGATTTTACTAACAAGAAATTCCCAAATCCAATAATAGTAAAATACAAATAATAAAGATTTAGAACAAAAGGCCCTTCAAAAAACAATCTCAACTAAAGATTTTATAGCTCTCTCACAACAAATTGACATATATACAAACACACACACACATATCAATCTTACTCTAAAACTCTTATATCATCATATGTGTTGGACCCCGAATTTTTTTAATGATGTCATTAGGTATGAATTGTGTTAATTATGTGTTTAAGGTTTAGTTTGGATTTAATTGGTCATAGTATTGGATAATTGAGATTAAATGTGGTTAGATAGGAATTAAGAGATTAAAATGTTTGGGAATATATTAGGAATACCACTTAAGTTGGAATGGGTTTTGTTGGACCCCGCTGCTGGAGCCCAACATCGGACATGAGAGCGTGACGTGAAACATATTAATTATACAATTAAAGAAAAGACCCGCGGAAGATTAATAGGCCTGCTGGAAAAATAAACTTGAAATCTGCTTTCATGCGATTTAAACAAACAATCATAGTTCATATTCCAAAAGATGCGTTTTACAAAGCTTTACTAACATTTCAAATCAAGTTACATTC
>JAOTIZ010000004.1:4354446-4387462 GCA_027123425.1 Erythroxylum panamense | reverse complement strand
TTTGTATTTTGGGCATTTGAACTCAAGGATTGTAATTTGATTTGAAATGTTAGTAAAGCTTTGTAAAACTCATCTTTCGAGTATTAATGATTTGGATGTGTTTGTTTTAATCATGAAAGCAAGTTTTCGAGTTTGTTCACGGTGGGGCCATTGAGCTTTCGATGGTCTCTTCTTTACTTGTCTACTTTACCCGTTCCTCCTCACGCATCAAGCATCAAGCTCTCATGTCCGATGTTGGGCTCCGGCAGCGGGGTCCAACAAAAGTGACAAGTGTTACTTAGGTTGGGTACCTTGCTAAGATGTAGGTTACTGTTTCTGATAGTTGAAAAGTTAAGTTATATGTATAGATTCATTCTTGATGGTCATCTTCTTTACGTTTCCTTCCCACATACAGAGTTTTCCTTCTATCCCCTTCTAAGAGATTTCTCTGTTTTCCTTCTTTCACCAAGCCACTTTGCTATTTGTATCTTCTACCCCTAAAAGAAATAAACTCAGAAGCTAGACATTGTACACAGTAAAATACGTAAATTGCAGGGAGTTTAGGGCTTGAAGATTTTGAAGTTTTAGACAGGTAAGTAATGAATAAATACCTTGGAGTTGGTGATTTATGAAAGAAAGTTGAGGAGTTACTGTTATCTGCATGGAAAGTGACATTTATAAGTATATTAATAAATACTGGGTGGTTGGGAGGAAATAAATTCAGTTATAGTATCAAATTAATTTTTGAAATTTTTTTTGGGTGTTTTGGTGTTGTAAAATATTGAAAGTTGAAAATCTGGAAAATGTTTACTGAATATGTTTCAGTCTTTTAGCCACAACCTTTTCTCTAGTTGTCTAAACAAGATGATTCTTAATTTGAATTAAACTAGAGATATATGGCTACATTTCTTATGAAGACATTGAATTTAAATTCTGTCTCTAAGAATCTCAAATTTTGTCATGAAGTTGAGATTTGGGTGCAATACATTGGAGTTGAATGTAAAATTTGTGTTCTTACTTAAGGAGAAATATGGATTAATCTAGATAGATATTGGTAAAGTTATCTTCTTGGAAGTTGTAGATAATCTTTCCAGCTTTCCAACGATATAAAGTTTGTAAATTTTGGATATCAGAGTTGAGAGATATGAGCATTACAAGTTATAATGTTGCTTCATCCTAGTTTGACCTTTGTTTCGTCTTAGTTTGACTTCTGCTTCGTCTTAGTATGATGTTAGCATCGTCTTAGTATGATGTCAGCATTGTCTTAGTTTGTTTCATCTTAGTATGACGCTAACATCATCTTAGTATGACGTTAGCATTGTCTTAGTTTGCTTCGTCTTAGTATGACGTCAGTATCGTCTTAGTATGATGTTAACATTGTCTTAGTTTGCTTCATCTTAGTATGACGTCAGCATTGTCTTAGTATGATGTCAGCATCGACTTAGTTTGCTTTGTCTTAGTATGATGTCAGCATCGTCTTAGTTTGACTTTTTGCGTCTTAGTTTGACCTTCTTAGTTTGCCCTTCTTAGTTTGCCCTTTTCTGCATCGTCTTTGTTTGTATTGTCATCTTTTATCCTACTTTTGATCCTTTTAGAGGCAGAATGTTGCCTTATAGTCTTCATAAAAGTTGTAGATATAGAAATCTTCTTTCTAACAGATAAAAATGAAGTCAATCCGACATTTGTATTAAAAGTTATGGCTATTGCGCCAAGATATGTACAATTTGAGTAAAGACATGAACATATTAGATTCTTTTGGCCATAACTCCTTCTCTAGACACCCAAATGACTGGATTCTTGAACCATTGGACTCATAAGACCTTTCTCTACATTTCTACCAAAAATTATAGCCCTCTAAATCAAACTAAGAAAGATTCAATGGAAAAGGTTGAATGGGTACAGTGAGTGTATTCTTAAATAGTATGAACTGTTGTTATTCTATTGAATATACTTCAGTATTTTGATGATATCTTGATCGGTAGTACTCCAAATGAGATTATTTCTGATTTGTGGTAAACTAAAGACATGGAGCTACAAATGGTACGAAGAGCTTAGAATCTAATTCAGTCTCTAAGATGTTTAAATTTCGGATGGAAATTGTGCATAGTACATCGTTTTGCACAAGAGCAGTCCAAAACTGTTTGAGGTATATCTTCCTGTTTATTGAACCAAGTTGAGTGATTTTTGTGCAAATGGATTCATAAGACATAAAGGAATATTTTTCTAGAAGAGAGTATGACCCAATTACTTCAGCTTCATTTTCTGATTTAATGCAGTAGACCCGAAAGGGGTGACTGGGAAAAACAAAGATGGGTTTTGATATGAGAATGATCTTATGATAACATTGATGGATTAATACCCGGGTTGTCATAAACATGCATTGTACATATTTCATTACATTCATGTGCATTATTAAATACCTATGATTGTGCAAATTGTGATATATATGTATGTTATTTGTTATAGAGGCCCAATTGGAACGTCAACCCACAGACGTTGCCGGAACTTCCAGGCATTAACTTCGGGAGCAACTTGTGAGTCAACCTAGATGTTTTCTTAGGATTGATCTGTTATGAATGGATTTGATTTATTTAAACTTTCATATTATTCAAATGTTTGTGATTTGATTCTGAGTTCCGGACTTGAAGTCCGAGGAGTATAATAGTTGGGCATGTATTGGAAATGCATTGATCTGTTGTGAAATTCTATATATTATGTGAATTTCTCAACGAAAGTTGAATGCCGAACTTAAGTCCGATGAATGTAAGTTTCTGATTTATCATCAGGTGTGATATGACATGATCAGTATATGATGCATTTCATAAAATACATGCTCAGATAAAGACGTTGTGACTTGAGTAGCCAATTTGAAGCGCTTCCACGTAAAACTTTGCTTCGTAAACTTTGATTATGCACATAGACCTATGCTCCCTGAACTCTGTTCTGACTGAGCCCTATGGGCCAGTATTTATGTAAGTGATTGGCACTCAGTCACTACAATAAGAATGAACACGAGTCCCATGCATATAACATTATAAGACTGAAGATATTGAATGACTATGTGACATACCATATTATGCGAGTATCTGAACAATAAATGTATGCTTAAAATGAGTAATTATGCAATATGCGATATGTGTATAAGATCCGGTGAATTTATCAATGATGGTTCATTCATTGAGTTCACAAAACTCATCAAAATTGCAATGTTGTCTTTTCAGGACTGAGAGAAGACTCTAACTACTGAAGGGCTCTATTGTCGTGTAGTTTTGTGTCCTGTATTGGATTTTATGAATGTACATATAGAACTTATTGATAGACACAATGTAGATATTCGGTGTTTATGATATGAAATAAGAAAAAAAAGTTGGTTTTTTTAAATACTGTGAATTTTTTATGATGCTTTACAAGTAATTATATACTATGCTATGTGGAGTGAGTGTAGTGATTGAACGTAACGTGTCCTTATCCTAGGGTATGTGCCGGAATGACTTCCGAAGACCTCGGTGCGTATCCCTAAGTGAGGGGCGCTAGAGTACTTGCATTAAAATCTAAAATATCTCAACAAAATACTCCTTTTGCTTCGGATGGTAATGGCCCGGGTGGACATGAGATGACCTCTCTTGAACTTCATCTTTTAAAGAAAAACAAAATGACGTTTTGTGTTACTCGCCAGGCTTTAGACTGGGTCGGGTCATAGCAGTCCTGGCCAGGTCGGTTTCGTCTGCCAACTGCCATCTTCGGCTTAATTTTTTTTTTGAAAATTTTTATTAAACATTAATTAATTGAATGAATTTCAGGCGTAAAATTCTAAGCATTTTCTTCAACTTTCCTTCCATGGGAAGCACCGGAAGCGAAAGAAGCAAGCGGCGCGTGATTAGGACTTGGGATTTTTCCCGCGTGGCCGTATCTATCAGCCATCATGGTCGTCTCCTCGCCTTCAAGATAGATGGTCTCTTATCTTCTAAATGGGAGGGTCCACTAGCAATTTGCCACGTGTAATCATTTGTAGCGTCCTTTTCGTCACTAAAATGAATAGAAAAGAACAAACACTCTGGAAAAAGACTCCGGGTTAAAGGAACGGTGTCGTTTCTTACATTCTCCTTCTTTTACGTCCCTGCTTGGTTTTCTGACTAAAGGATCATAACTGATGAACGATTAAAAATGAGAATTTACATATTTATCCTCACCCCAATCAGTTTTTACAACTCTCCCGCTCTTCTCTGCAATTTTCTCCTTTTGTTTTCCGCTTTTCTCCGTAGATTCAGTTCAATCCATATCCTCCTCCCTTTTGGTCTGTCTTCTCTTGTCTTCCTCTTGTTCTTGCGTTTCTTTATCTAATTTTCTCATTATCCATGATTAATCTGATCCGATGCATATGATATTTAATTGTGGTTTACCAGTTTTGCCTTTTCATGTTTCTGATACGTGAGGCACAACGACGTTATAAATGCGTGCTTGATTTAGTTACAAACGAAGCCTTAGATTATGTTTATATAATTGTTGCGCGCTTATCGTGTTATCTTTCATCTGTTCATGTTTATTCCGCTGTTTCTCTTTCTGCGTAATAGTCAATTATCTTTTTTATTTTGTCCTTTTGTTTTCCTTCTTGATTTGTTAGATAGAGAGAGATATATGTCGGTGGTCAGTTTTGATGAGAGTCTATTTAATTTCCTGTTTCGTTTGCCAAATTTTGGTCGTAGCGGAATAACTAGACATCACTACCGTGTTTCTCGTCTTTTCTGAGTTATGATCTTTTTGGCTTTTATTCTTGTGCAAATTGTTCCCCTGTCGGAGTGAAGAGAGTGCTCTAACGATAATTTAATCGTGATTTTAGGGAGTGAATGACTTTGTTGGTTAGTGAAAGTTAGTTTTGCTTGATTTTTGTTTTAGGATTGGGAGGTTTGTTAGAATCCAAAGTGAATCAAGGGTGTCTGCTCTTATGCCTATACCAAGTCCACCTGGGCCTAATATGATTGGGTGTTCATTTTGGCGTTCAAGTCTTATTACTGATTTTGGTTTTCAAGCTTAACTCTTGCTAAATTCAATTCCTCTATAGTGCTGATCTTGTCATGATGTGGGATACGGGCATGGTTTGATGTGCCTTTTGTGTGTCTGAGACTGATTTTTGTTCTGAGACTGATAGCTATCTTGATCTTGGCTGGAATTCTTATAGCTAGTGAAAATCACTAATAAAGTGAAGAAAGTTTTAAATCCATAGCTAAAGATTTGACTTTTTTCTTCCTACTCCTATGCCTACAATAAAGAAGTCTATTGAGCTTTTACTGATTCTCTACCTTAATGAATTGCTTGTACGATGGCTATTTTTGTGGCATTTGAAGCATCAAATTTTCTTCTTTTAAGGCTTACTTTTCATTAGCATGATATGCAATATCTATCTTCCCCATTTTAGCTATTTCCTCTGATGTTGTGTCTCTGTGAATGGTAATAACAGCTCTTGATGGTAATAAAGTTTCTTGTGTGCAGCAGATGTGTCAAATAAAGGAGAGTTATGGCAGCAGCAGAAGCAAGGGCAGTTTGGCAGAGGGCAGCTAATCGGTGTTTTGTCCAAGAAGATGCTAAACGAGCTCCTAAATTAGCTTGCTGCCAATCATCATCTTCATTATCTAAGCAGGTTGAGGGAGCACCAACAAGTGCAGCTGACGTGCTCGATGACCACGCTGCTAGCTTCATGCCTTTTAACAGGAACCCTTCGTGTCCCAATCTGCTTCCTGATACAAGATGGTGGCTTCAGTTGCAACCTTGTAATGTACACGACAAAGGGTTGACTTATGAACAGCTCAGTTCCCTAGAAGCTGAGATGGAAAACTTGAGAGCAGGGATTGTAAAATCACCCTCAAAATTTAGTGAGGTTTTCTCACACGATAGTGAAGACAACAATTATACTGAGTCTTTTGTGAAAGTTGACGGTAAGATCTCTACTGATAACATGGTGAAGGATATTGAAGCTAAACAGCAAGTAGAAAAAGCTTCATATGATCATGATTCTCTACAGTTTCTTGATTTTAAAAAGACGAAGGACAACTCCAAAATGATTGAGATTGATAATGGATGCCCCAAATACAAAAGAAGCAATGACTGCTGTTTTGATCCAGAGTCTCCATGGATTGCTGATGAAAAGAATTTGCCGTGGTGGCGAACTACAGATAAAGATGACTTGGCCACATTGGTTGCACAAAAGTCACTTGATTTTATTGAGAATTGTGATCTCCCCCCACCTCAAAAGATGCACGTCAAGAGATACTCATGTGCTTGTCCTGGATCTTCTGATCATTTTGAACTGCTGGCATCATCTCTAGATTGGAAGACACAAGTTGGTTGTATTTCCAGTGAAATTATTCATTTAAAGGGCTGTCCCAGTTATGAAAGCATTCGTACTTGGACTGAAGGAAACTCACAAAGCGGTTCGGACAAGTCATTGAGGTATTTGCTATACTATAACTTCTGTTTTCTTTTACTTCTAAAATTATTTACATCAGTGTTCCATGGGTATGTTGACCATTTAAATAGACTCAGAATTCAATGCTTTGCATCTGAACGACATATTCTGCTTGGTTGCTAATGCCACATATTTTAGTTTATTGCCAGGACAATAGAATTTGTAGACTTGTACATAGGATCTCTGTTGATTTATGTATTCATATATGCACATCTATGTTGTTATAAGTTCCTGAACTTATTTATGGCAACCTGCAACCTTTAATTACAGTCATACTGCAACTCAAAAGGAGACCACAGGAAGTGGACAATCTTCTGAGAATGATCCGTGCAAGGCTCAGTTACTGGAAGCACTTCGTCATTCTCAAACACGTGCCCGGGAAGCAGAGAAGATAGCGAAGCAAGCCTGTACTGAGAAAGATCACGTCATTAAACTCTTTTTCAGACAAGCCTCACAACTATTTGCCTATAAGCAGTGGTTCCAACTGCTGCAGGATACTGACCAGCCAATGTCCTCTCTCCTGCCTTTAGCTCTCTCTAAAGGCAGGAAATTGCGCAAGAACTGGCAGAAATCCGCAAAGAGTAAGAGGAGCAAGCGAAATTGCGGAACGGATGCCAACACTTATGCTGTAGCATTTGCATTGGGGTTGGGTCTTGTTGGCGCTGGTCTGTTACTAGGATGGACAATTGGATGGATGTTGCCCTTTTAAGAGTTTTGATGAAATTGCTGCTTCTTGTAACAAATCATTTATCTGGATATGCATGTACATATTCATGTCTAGTTCTTTTTTCATAATTATTTTGGGTTCTCGTCACTGATTGTGTTTTACTGATCTTCTTTTTTCATGTAATTCACTTTCTCTTTTGGTTTCTGTACAAATTGGGATGAGGGATTGTAACATCTGTATATGGAAATTCTTTTCCAGTCTCCCTTTGATATTGTGTATAATACACGTTGCTCTTTGTACCCTCTCATCCTTTGTCTCTCTCGTTCTTTGAAGCTTTTGTCCTTTAAGATTTATCTTATCATATGCCACCCAATGCATTTTTGTTGGTTGCACCAATCCTCAATCAAATACTTCTCTTTTGCCATCAGAATTAGTATAGTACTAATAACAGACGAGAAAAGGTTAAACAATGGAGAGATGATGAAAAAGACATGGAAAATCTTGTTGCGGACTTGCGGTTGTGACCTCATATAGAAAGGAGCATTGAGAGTGAGAAGGCCCAATGTAAGGAAAACCCAACGTCGGTAGGAGGAGTTAATAAACATCGGCAGTCATAATTTTGGGGTGATCCCTTGAAACAGAAACAGAAGAAAAAAATGGCCCTGATGGAGAAACTGAAGATTTTCGTAGTGGAAGAGCCTGTCGTAGCAGCTTCTTGCCTCATTGGTGGCGTTGGTGCGCTTTTCTTGTTAATTTCATTCGTCTGTCTCTCCTTTCTATATATTCTCTCTATGTATTCGATTTGATTAATCGAAAATCTCTTTTTTTTTTTGGTTTAATTTTGTAAAATGTTTGAAGGAGTTTATGGATCTGATGTGTTCAATGATGAATGCCTTGGTTTCACATGTTTCAAAGTTGGCGAAATTCCCAGTTTCTCTTATTCAATTGATGATTTTTGACACGAGGATTATCTTATCTCTGTTCATTCAAGATCATTTTCCTGTAAATGATTGATCACCGGATACATATTACTCAGATGCCAAATCTGGAACTGAAATCCATTTGCTCCAAACGCCATTCATTTGTGCAATGCATGGATCACCAGCCCATGTTCTTCTATGAAATATGTTGATATGTAGAATGATGAATACTGGCAGCCCTTGTGCTGTTTTCATGGGATTTCAGAGGTTGCAGAAACCACATGGATGCTAATTCTTAAGCCTCTTAACAAGTTATTATCTGCATCACATGGATGTTAGTTAACTCTTTTTTAAGTCTCTTACTAGTTATTAACGTGGAGTTCTCGTGAAATTTCAGGTCTTTTCCTTCCAGCTGTTGTAAGACCAATGTTGGATTCTTTTGAATCAGGCAAGCAAGTCCCACAGCCTGCCCTGAGTGATGTGAGTTCTTACACATCACCTTGTTAGTTATTTTATGACTTATGAATGATCTTTATAGTTCATTGTGGACACCCATGCACTATACTCGTTACTACCCCATAGGAACGAGATGATTGTGCATGCAGAAACGATCTTAGTTTTGTTTATGTCCATTGGGAACCGTGTGCTGTTGGCTACACAGTCTGCAATAGTTTCTACTTGCTTATCCCTTTTCTGCTCAAAGCTTGATTTTCTTCTTTATCTGGTCAACAACGTTATGGGCATTAGTTAATGAATTTAAGATGTAAAGAGTGGATATGGATGAAAAGGAAAGGAGGATACAGAAGGATTATATGTAATTGATGATTTATGTATTTCATCAAATAAAACTTGAACTTGTTCCTCATTTAATTTCTAATGATTGTCCATCATTTTCTATGTAGATCACCTAAAAAATCGTTCAAATTAGTTTGATATCTGGTATCTGATAATATACAAGTTAGATGGAAGATAAATAATCCTCCTAACTTTCCATCCCTGAAATATGAAAAGAATAAGACAATTCATATTCAAGTTTGAGCAATGTTTCCTGAGCCCATTGATGTACTGTGTTGAAAATCTAAGGGTACCTAATATCTAAACTAACCTTTTTGCAGGTGCTCACTGGAGTGAGGGGTAAGAAATAGCGATGAATCGGTTTGGATGAATAAGGTAGCTAAAGTTGATACATTTCCACCTGTCTTTAGTCTTCATACTTCCAGTTGCGATGAGTAGCATGAAATAATCTTTTTATCCTTTCAATCGTTGGAACATCCGAGAGATTTCCAATGCTGAGGTTAACCTTTTTGGGATTTGTCCGCTGAATATTTCCTCCTGTTTACTTGTAAATGAATTTTACAGAAAATAATTCAATGGAAATCAACTGTTCTTGTTTCATTTCTGTGAACTCATTTCGTATTCACATGAATTCCCAAATGGAATACCAGCCGGTCCATTGTTTGCTGCACTAATGCTGGAGACTTGTGGTTTTCTTTGTGTGAACATCCCTTACTGCAGGTGCCTCCATTGTTAATATGATGGGATTTTGAGAAGTTACATTGAATTCGAATCAACAACCTTTGTAATGTGTTACTAACAGTTGTGCAATAATTGGAACACTATTAAATCCTGGCATGCATAGATTAGAAGCAGTAACCAAAGAAGAAAAGCTCAGTCTTGAAAACGACATTAAAACAACTTGCAATCCATAGATGCTTATACATAAACATGTACATTTATGATTCTTACAACATCTAGCAGAGGGGAATACAGGAAACTAATGACATATATTAATCTTGACCGAATACTTTCAGACAAATCTTTTTCTACCAAGAACAAGAACTGTTCCCTCTGTTTGCTGACTCTGAGGTCACATTTTTTGCGATTTTATTCTTGGAATGTCTAAACTAACCAGGCCAGTTTACCTCAAAAGGTCCAGTAATTCTTGGCACGCAGAAAAAAGATTCCCATCAGGCAAACAAACAAGAGTCGCCCAGGAACAGAGCACGAGGTAGCAGGAGATCGTAGCTGGCAACGATGTGATATACCACATTCACATGCCATTACCATAATCGTACCACAGTAGCTATAAAGAAAATAAATGGACATATGGCACTGTGCCCCTCCTCCAATAATGGTCACGTCGCAAAGCTTGCCTTTTTTCCTTTCCTACCCTTCCACGGCACCACCTGTTTCAACCCCTCATAAATAGTCACCTACAAAAATGTCAAGATAGGTCGGTTACTGTAGCTTAGAATTGGCAAGAGAAGCGATGTAAAAATTTGGCGACAGGTTGTCAAGGTCAATTGTTTGAAGGATCAGAAGTTTGGATACAGGAAAAACATTCCTCGGTTCTGAGTTTCCTTTCGATTGTCTTCTAATAAATATGTTCTTGCCACTCTGATTAGAAGAACAGTATTAGCAATAACTAGAGGACATGACTTGCAGGTTAGAATAATATGCCCTTTTCTCCCACACAAAGATCGCACATTGTTTGATGAAGCAGTTAAACGGAGGGATTATAAGCAAAAATTTCACTTAAAAGAGGAGTTCAGACATGAGAACTAACCCAGAACGGAGACCTGGCATGGGAGAGAGCAGAGAAGCTGCCAGACCTTGTAATCCTCTTATTCTTAGCCAATCCGTTGGTATTATCATCTTCTTCTTCATTGTCAGCTTCTCTATCGACAAACGATGGAAAAACATGGCTACTTCCCCCAACAACCTCTCTTTTAACCTTGAAAGCTCTCATCCCCCAACGCCATGAACCAAAAAGACCTCTCTTGTAGTCGTTGAGAACCATGGCACCAAGTTGCTGTCTTTCAGGACTGCAACAACCGCGAAACGAACCAAGCCTCTCCCTCCTTATAATTCTAAAAGAAGATGACTGAAACCTTGATGATTTGCCTACGTAAGGACCTTCCAGCACAGTCGTTGGCGAGAACTGTTTAGCAAAGTAAGCATCCATAAGAAGCCTTGGAGGTGGATCCAGGGACTTCAGAGTGAAGTCAACGGTCTTGTTTGCTAGAATTGTGCAGTGTCTTGGCTTGCCAGGTTCTTCCTCCCACCGAAATGGGATAGAAGCTGAGGAGTAGAATGGTGGGGTTACCGCACCTGACGTCTCTGGTGATTGCATTAGTCCACGTGAAAATGGGTTTGAGAGTAGCGGTAGTCTTGGTGTGGAGCTTGACTCTGGTTCTGTTTCTTCTGATCCCATCACTTCCAATCTCTTCTCTGTCTGAGCTGAGTATGTTTGGTGGGCTTTCTCCGCTTATGTAGTGTGACTTTGTACTTGGAAACTATGCGGAAGCCGCCAAGGCAAGTGGCTCAACGGAGAAAAAGACCTGCCTTTCTAGCCATTACTCAAGACTGAAGTTACAATAATAGGCATATTAGTCGGTCACAGCCAATTCCCAAAAGTCAAAACTTACTGATTCTTAATTTCAAATTATTGATTTATTACCTAATAATTTACTTAATTCGCTGGTCTTGGCTTAATCATGACGTTATTAATCATGTCTTCATAAACATTAAGTAAACTAATCTAAAGCACAATGAATATCCTAATCTTTTTTCCTTTGAGATTAATCTAATTAATTCAACTTTGGGCCATGAGATGACCAAAAGCAAGAAAGATGCCATAATTGCATGCCTGCGACCTCACCTGATTCCAAAGAACCTACTCTCTTGTTAGGAATTGAAAAACACTAAAAGCACCAAAAAGCACTAGCTATTTCACTTCAGCTTGGCTTTAGCAAAGTGTGGCATGCCTTTTCATATTAGTATACATAAACATTTCACAGAAATCTTGCTTTATATTCCAATAATACGCAGCTTTACCCTTAACTAGTAGAATTAACTTCTTATAACACAGCATCTCAGTATTCCCAGCCACATATGATTATAGCTTTAGGCATTGGATGCCAACATGTGATGTAAAATCAGCTTGGATTTTTCTTGATCCACCCATTAACCTCTTATAAAAGCAAGCTCCTCATCTTCACCAAACTGTTGACATTTCACTGTGGGCAGTCATAATAAGAATCAGAGCTTGCTTGTAGCGGAAATAGAGTATAAGGCCTACCTCGTAAGCTTTAGATGATTAGTTTGATCATGGTGTATGTGGAGGAAAACGATCACAGCACAGCTGGATACCTACTAAAGTCAAAAAGAAAGTCATTTTTGTCATTTTCAATGTTTATGAATTGCGAAACAAACATTGAAAAACTCCTCCTCTTCGTTGACTTCCACTGCTCCTTTGAACCCACATTTTCCGTTTGGAGTGTTAAAACGTGTGGGAAACCCATGGCTCACCAGTCCTTCCAAGGTTAGATCGTCAAATGAGTTTTTGGATTGCTTTGACTTTATGAATAGCATCACTATTTATAATTATTAAATGTCGTTGTTATCATCATCACACTCAATCTGAAGTTTCGCAGAAAACGAAATTTAGAATGATTTGATAATACGAAACTTTACTCTTATATAATAGAGGGGTTATTTATGATAAACTCATATACAAACGTGACAATAAAAAAATGATGCCGATTAAATAAGTAATGATTTAATTATGTGGTTAAACAAAAGCGGACAGGTGGGAAGAAGAACAGTTAACAGTGCATTCAAAGTTCGATACTCAGATAAGCGTTTAATTCTGTTATTTCGATGGAGGCCCACAAACCGACGAAACTAACACTTCAACCAAACCCATCACTGTTTTGGGCCTATTGTTTTGGATTGTACAGTTTACGACTATGAACCAAATCCAATCCAGCTTTTAGGCTATCAAAGAGATTCCTCAACTTACAGTACTCAACTACCATACAAAAGGGGTCTGGGTCTACCTCATCTTGTTGTAAGCGTCCTCCTCAGGAGGCTCTGTTTTTGGTCAATCATATGTTATATCAAGTGCAGACCTACCAGAGAGCCTGTAATAAGTGAGCATGGGACCATACAAACAAGGACAAACAATTATGAGAGAGAGAAATTTTTATGGAATGCAGAGCGTAGGGACCTATGAAAAACAGGTTCCAATTGCTCAAGGTAACAACCTCAGGGCACCATCTCTGCAGAGTCTCTGAAGCAGGGGTTGCAGGCATTGATGATGGTGAAAGCTACTGCTCACAATAGACCAAGGAACCATATGCCATCAAAACAAAAAGCATTGCATGTATGTTTTTACAAGATTAAATTGAAGTCTCACACCAATCCACAACATATACACAAATTTCATTGCTAATCCCTGACCATGCCTTCTGTCTTTTCTTTTTCTTTGAGAAAAGGCCTACGCTACTCTTCTGAACCCCCTTGTTACAACATCCTCACAAACAACCTGAGCAATCTGAACTACCAAAAAGACCACTCCTTCCACCGTCTCAGGGAAAAGAAAGGTTTTCAAGAACTTTCAGGTATCAGACCTATGCCCCGAGTCGAAGCTAACTGCGGTCCCATCACCTTCAAAAGATAATCCAGGCAACTTGTCGTTTGAGCTCAGCTTCTTGACTTCCTCACTAGAACAAATGAGTATCTTCTTGGCCATCTTACAGAATTCCCTGCAAGTAACCGATAAATCATTTCCATAAACCGAGTTTATATAACATAAAATCGGGTGACCTGCAGTGAGTGCATAGACCAATGTCTTGTGTTACTTACGGCCATGGATCGTCACCCACTAACATCTGATCACCCTCGTCATCAGTAAAAACAACAGCCCAGTTGTCACGAGTAGAGAGCTCCCCCTTGATTTCAAACATGTTCTCTAACTCACTTATAAGATCATTGTACCCATTCAAGACTGTCAAATCAACTGCACGACCAACGGCAACACCTTGCATTTGAACCTGCCCAATAAAATATACTCCTACCTTAACAGATCACCAATCAGCTAAGAAACGAAAGATCAACTAACAACTTCACCTTTCATTTTACCTTTGTACGAGTTCTTGTGGAGCTCGAGGATCCTCGATTGATCTGTGTTTCCTTTGGTAACGTATCCAATACAGCTGGATTTTGATCTTTTGAACGCTTCAAAGTATCTATATTTTGAGGCTGGCCATTATCAACTCCAGACGAAACAGATTTTTTAGTGCCACTTGAATCTGTAGTTGAACATACAGGCTCCTTTTCTGGAAAAGAGGCATCAGTAGGATTGGCTGTCAGATCAATTCCAAACAAGCGGTAATTCACAGAGTTCTCTTGTTTCTTCCCCTTCTCCATGTGATCATGCATCCCACTGCTTTGCATTGATGGCACTAGAGATGCATAACCAGAAGTAACAGGCCAGCTTGTTATACTTTTCTGGTCCTCAGCGGAATCAGGAAGTAGGTTGAAAGATGCACTGATGTGGGGGGAAGCACATGCGCACTCCGAGCGGACCCTTGAGCTGCAGCTGCCATTGCTCACCATATTACAATCAATTTCCTTCGGCCTTATTGTCCATACCCCTTGTATTTCACTGTTTTGGATGTCAGTAGTACAAGATAACGGTGATAAGTTGTGGGATTGAGTTGAACCATGATACCAGTGGGGTGAAGCATCTGAACAAGTATAAATATTTAAATTCCAGTGAGTTCATAAAATTTAAGATGATGTAACCATGCAGGATTTTGGTTAAAAACCAAGTCATATATTCTTTGTACCAGACGCTGGAATATCAAGAGATCGTGGCCTTTTGCTCTTAGCAACTGATTGAGCAGGGTTCAATAAAGTAGAAGCCGTGAGTGACTCTATCTCCCATGGAGAAACTCTATCCGGCCTTGCAATTTTTGCTGGTTCATCCCACTGAACCTGTAAGGGAGGCAACAAAGGAAACAAGCATCAAATTCAGAAAATGAAGTCGGAACTCAGAGGTGAACTGCATAATCGTATCTAACCTTGAGAGACCGCCATTTAGAGCCTGACCACTGTGTAGAAATGTCTCCAACACCAACTATAGCGCCAGTGAACCTGATCAAATAGTTACAACATCAAATTGCATTCCAACTCCAGAATAAAATTGAAGGAAACAACTAGAACAAAAATGGCAGAGATACATTCTCTCGGGAGAATCTTCACCCTCAAATCTCATCTTGAACCGCATTCCAATAGAAAATCCGTTGCTAACAGCCTCAATATACTTGTTCAACCCAATAATAAACTGGCTTGTTCTAGAGATGATAGAAAATCTGTGAGATTAGGTAATAAATGCCAATTACAGAATCACCTACATGTTATTCATCAAACCTTGGCTTGTAATACACAACAAAAAGAGTCTGTGTAGTAACAGCATGAGAGGCCGTAGCAAGCACTCCTAAATGCATGCTTTGGCTGGATATCACAGATGATGGCATTGGACTTTGATGGCGTCCAAGCCGGCGTACCCCAACTCCCAATTCGCCATTTTCACCCCTAAGAACATGTAATAGAACCATTAATGCACTTCAATTATAAAGAAATTCAAAAGCATGTTAATTTGATCACCTCAGAAACACAAAAGCATCCCCTGCAACCAGTCGCTTGGAAGTGACAAAAGTACTCCATCCAGTAGTAAGCAAATGTCTTCGTGGTTGACCTAATAATGAGAAAAAAGAGAAATGAAAAGGTTAAAGGTCAGAATATACATTTTGCCTCCCATGCTTTAATATTCCGAACTCAAATTCAATATAATTCACGAGTTCAGGAAACCCGGATATGGTATCTGCACCAAATTACCTCTAAATATGTGTTTAAATCGCCACTCATAGCCATGAAGATCTTTTGCAGCCAATTCCTGAGTGGGCGTTGTTTGGTTCATATCCTGATAAAAACAGAAAAACTAGAGTAAGAAATCTCCAGCAGATGCTCAAATCAATAACATCTGTGGGGACATTATTACCAATTGGGGCAAGCACTCGGTGGCGTGCTTCCTGAAAACCGAGAAACCTCCATGAGTGCTAGTATCAGAAGCTGTTAAGATTTTGCAAAAGGAATGAACAATTGGCTTAGGTATCTCAGGCAGGGGTGGGTCCAGGCTTGATGGTTCAGTTTGCTGGAAAGAAAAAAGAAAACACCTCTTCAGCACATTATACATAAGATCCTCAGCTATAAGTTGGATATGATTTCATGGAACAATCACGAGGCGACTTGCAAAGTTCCATCAAGCTAAACCCAAGTTCACAGTTCAACTTGGATCAGGATAGAACCCTTTACTCGAAACCAAACTTAAAATATCCCTTCCAACCAAAAGAATTCCTAAGAATCATATTGCCTTACATCTGCTTCTGGATGCAAAGTGATCTGAGCATAAACTTCATCTGTCTCTTGTTCTGCCTGTAGGTATGAATGAAAGGAAATTCCTTTTTAGGGAAAAAAAAAGAAGTAAAAGAAAAAACAGAATTCAGATCTTAAACAAGCTACAGAATACCAGCAGTTGAATGTTAACAACACGACAGAGGATCTTAGGAGGAAGGTTGAACAGAGGCATCTGCTGATTAAGTTCCTGGTTAGTTGATGCTTCTAACTGCGTTCATAGACCAAAGAAAATGAGAACTTGAAATAACAGAAAAAATATAGCAAATTCAACCTACTCAGAAAGAATTAAGAGAGTCGAAGGTAAATGTAGAAATCAGAATCACATACTTGTTCCATATGACCTTGAGGGAAGTAGAAAACTCTTTCTCCAGTTCTTGGAACCTCCACCAGTGGCCCTGCACATGCTTTCCAAAGCTCCGTATACAGATTATCACCACCTACATGAGTATAAGTCATGGCTTAGACTCTTTTAGGTTGGTGAGAAAACTCAAGTAAGAGAAGGGAATAAACTAAAACTCCCAGGTCTTAGATTTAGCGGTTTATCAATCCATAGGAAAGTAGAAATCTTAGTTTCAGAACCCAAATTTAAGTACTGATCTGAGACGAGAATAATTCTATCAAAGATCTTGTCTGCCGGCCAACATTTTCATTTTAAAAATACCGACAAGAAGTTCCACGCTGCTCTGTTTTCTCTCTCATTTAACCAAACATGGCATCAAGACATCAACTTTCTTCATTCTCTTAGCCACAAGCACAGATTTCGGAGGAAAACACAATCTTTCTAGCACCTCACCTCTTTCCACATGACAAAACGACGACCCCCGGAGAACACCGTCACCATGAGCCGCCATAAAAAGCAATCGCAAGAACGAAGCTTTTTCAGGACAATAGGAGAAACTCCGGTGGAGAGACAAGGGAAAAGAGGAAAAAAGAACTCGTAGGTACTAAAAGCAGGCCCGTTAATGAAGCAAAAAAGTCAATCAGGACAAGGAAATAAAAAGCGGGGTGGTTTTTTCTGCTTCTTTGAGCTCTCTGTTTTGTCACACAAAGTCCCACAGAAACAGCGGTTTGTTTGTGTGTGTTGGTCTTGTCCTCCTCTTCCTCGTTGTCTATTGTTTGTTTGATGGCTGTCCCTGCTGATATTTCTGTCCCAAAGACTCAGAATCTATGTTACATATATCACCAAATCCCTGTAACAGCTTTTCTCCAAGTAACGTTGGTTTTGAAATCTCCTCTCCTCTCTCTATCTCTTTCTTCTGTCTCAATGGTCCTGTTCTGGTTTCACTCTCTACTTTTCAGTTTTCACTTCCTTTCTACTCACTGGTCCTTTTTCTGATTCAGTCTTTTATGTTGTGAATTTCTCTGCCCTTTTTACTAAGAAAAGCTTGGCACTATCCACTTTACCACTACATCAGCATCCACAATTTCATGATCCCATGTCTCCCATTCTTAGTTTAATAAATGCATAAAGATAGTGACCGAGAGGAACCCAAAACATATTATTATGTTTCATTACTTGGATTATTCTTTAGCACAAATTAACTAAATCCCACTTGACATTTATTATTAAACAAATTTCAATAGAACGTTGTTCTTTTTCCATGGCTCCAAGCACTTGAGCTTCCATAGTTTGGCGCATTATATCAATCTATACATCCACTTCCATACATCTTGTACAGTACATAAGATTCACCAATGATGGAGAACACTAACAAATAAAATATGGCGTCTTGTCTAATTTACAAACATCAGTTAAAAGTACAATCAAACTTTCACAATTTGTTGATCATAAGTTTGCACTATACCTTGCTATCTACTCTCCTTCTCTCTATTTTCCCATCTCTCTCTCACAATCAAACTCACAATTTGTTTGTACCATACCATGCTATCTACTCTCCTTCTCTCTATTTTCCCATCTCTCTCTCACTGCTTCAACTAACCAAACTCACCGCCAGCCACCAGGTGACTAGGGGAGGGTCACGGGATTTACGTACGGGAGGAGAAGCTCATAACAGTAATCAAGTGATTTGTGAAGACCACCTCGACAAAAGTGACTGCACCTCCGTCTCCGTTCCAGTCGTTAACCCATTCGGCGCGCCGTTACGGCGTGGGTATCTTGCCGTCTCTTTCTTTGTCTGGATCGTGGCAGGCAAGCCTGGGTTGGCTCGTGTAAACCCGGCACAGACACACAACAACAACAGGTTACTTCTCATTCTATTTTTCGGCTAAGGTCCATGATGGTCGCTTTTCCCTCTTGGTGGCTTGTCTTAACTACACGTGATGTAACTAGCTTCTTTGGGCCCACGCGGTTCCTGAAGCGTCAGAGTCACGCTTTATACTGATGGACGTAGAAGAAATACTTTCAAACGTTGCTACAAGTCAGCTTATAATAGATTACATTTATAAATATTAATTAAATTAAATGTATTATTTAATTTTATATTATCAATTTATTATTTAATTTTATTTAAAATACATAAGGTATGAATTATTAAACATTTTTAAAGATTTATGTAAATCTCTTGTGTCTAATAAACAACAATTCATTTTAAATGACCTGAAATTTTTCAATAAATTCTTTATAAATGACTTTAAAAAGACTTGAATATGCTTCAGTTTGAGGTAGTCATTTAGAATTTACCATTATTCTCGTCAGGATCATTTCTATCGTTTTATAAGCCCTCGACGAAATTAAAAAAAACCTTAATGAATCGACAATATATTTAAGTTTACATATTTATATGAAACATAAATTACTCAATTTATAAGTCTACATACTCAACTAAATATTAAATGATCATAACATCAGCTAATAATATCTTACAAATGTCATTAACAATAAAATAACTAAAAATTGTGACAATAACAACAAAATAACAATAACAACAATCAAACAACAACATTAGATTACAAAATATTAGGAAAATTAAACTAACAAATACACAGAAAATCATGATCTAAGTTTCTCAAGTCAAATATTATTCTATTCTATAAGCTGTAGAAATGATTGAATATTATTATTATTCTTATTTTATTATTACGACATGTTTAATAGAATCATATGTGTTTTTATAATAAAGAAAATCATTTATGTAGTCTTTAAATTAAATAACTTAAATTATTTGATTTAGTTATATTATCACTAAACTTACTAGAACTCTACAAGAACACAAATCCAACGATTATTACATTACTTGTGGCAAAGTATAATGAACATTATAATTACAAAAATTAAATTATTGATTAATATTTAATTATTATAAATAATAAGTAATTTAAAAATAAAAAAGAAGATACAAAAATAAATACAATATCATTTAATATAAATGTTATGATTTAAAATGTTAATATAATATCCACGTTAATAACAAATTACAAATTAATTATAACATATTCAAATATTTAATAAGCTAAAAATACATTAAAAAATTATAAACTTTACCTTTAGATTATACTCAGAACTCAGAAGACAAAATTGTAAAATTTTATGCTGCTAATTTTAAAGTTGGAGTATCTTAAATACATATATTAATGAAAATAAAAAAATTAGAAGGTAAAAATATAACTTAAATATTTCAAAATTATTTATAATTAACAAGTTGACGTTAATGGCCTTTATTACGTAACTAATCAACGTTGTTGAAATTTGCTACGTTACTCAATACTTATCAATATTCTCTGCATACAATACTTAAGCTAAACTTTAGAAATGTTATTATATTAAGGGCCCCTTTTTATGGTGAGCCTGGGCAGGTGTCAAGTGCCAGCTCTGACAATCACTCATAATTTAGACAACCCTACTCGAAATACTTAAAACAATTTTACCGACCACAATGGTCGGAGTCGACAATCAGACTCTCAAAATAGTCAATAGTAACAAAATGGAAATTGGAGGCACATATACTGAACATTATTTGGATACCGAGTTCATTCAAACATGAAGATTAGCATGACTTTAAGAACAATATACGTGTTTTCTATTTTATACTAAATGTTAATTTTGTATGTTATCCCTTTACCTTGATTAATTAGTTGTTGACTTTTGATGTTTCGAAGGCAGCATGTCCGTTATATGTATCAATCAAATATGCTGAATGGATGAAATCAGGCATACGTTTGCTTAACATGTTCGTCTTCAAAGGATGACCGACCACCGCCAACTTTAATAGTTTCCACAAAGGAATTAATCCTTGCTTCCCAAGCATAAGTTACGCAAAATGGAGACAGCATGCTTGAAGAATATGCATAAATTTTGAAACCCTACTTGGCATATACATGTTCTGAAAAGGATATTGTTGTGATTTTTGGATTATCATGGGTTGTTATTGGGATCCATTACACAATCCTCCGCTGTTTTAAAAGTGCTCTATCAACGGTAATTCGGTGGGAGGCGAGGATTCGTGACATGGAAAGATTTCAAGCACGTACCGATAAGAACAGTGATGACTGATGAGATAGTATGTATATAAATAGAAAGTTGATCAATAAGAAAGTGGGGGTGACATTTGTCATTTTGTACCATAGGGAATTCCATCAACGTCCCACCAAGGGTCCAAAAATGAAAAGGGGTAACAAATTGCAGCTACTAAAAAATGAAAAGCGGGTCTTCCATTCTAACCATAAATGAAGCGAGGAATAGGAGATGGTGAACAGAACTTCACATGGGAGTCCTCTTCACTTACGTCACTATTACCTTTGTTGATAAAACTTGCTAATAATGTAAGAGGGAGCTCAGACACATAGATAGATGGTACTTTCAACCTTGCGAGTAAACTCAGAACCAAAATACAAATCGGCTCAAAATAACAATTACTAGTGTATGTGGTACATGGAAGTTCCTCTAACTTTTGCATTCTCCAACCATCAAAGCAGCCCAACAACTGCAACTTGGGATCGCACTCCACCACCTTTAAGTATCGCTTTACTAAATACAACAACCTCATTAGCCATCATCTCTGCTCTCTTTTTCACCATACATGAAGAAATGAACGTATTGTTACTGGACCTTGTAGATTAGCTCCTCCTCCGATAACATATATTATATGTATATAATCTGCCAAGTATAGGGAGGGGAACATATAAAGTTGAGGGTATTTTCACGTCTGTGCTCCCACACATATACAAATGTATATGTATGCACAGTTATAATTAATTGTCATCGTATACGTTTGATAGGTTTGTGCGTGTGTGTAGGGTTGTAGTTGAAGGGTCTATTCTTTGTCTATAAATATCTACCTGCCAGAGCATACGACTTCCATTTTGTGCAACTCCACTAATTCTGAGCTAAAACCAAAGAACAAAGACAGAGAAAAGGGGAGTGTGCGTGCGTGTATTGAACTTTCTTGTTTACCATTCCTTCTTACCAGGTTAGTGTAACACGAACAAGAGCCACACGAAACAAAGTTAGTCTAATTCTGCGTTTTGCTGGTTATGGGAGTTGTTTCCGAATTCATCATGCATAATTAGAGAGCTTGAAGTTATCGTATGATAAGTAGCTAACGGAAAAGTATGTCAAAT
The DNA here is from genome assembly GCA_027123425.1 of Erythroxylum panamense. Classification (NCBI taxonomy): domain Eukaryota; kingdom Viridiplantae; phylum Streptophyta; class Magnoliopsida; order Malpighiales; family Erythroxylaceae; genus Erythroxylum; species Erythroxylum panamense. The sequence goes on along the minus strand of JAOTIZ010000004.1, from coordinate 4,365,654 downwards.
TTTGGACTTACAGGGTTTTCAGCTAGCAACCACGGAGTTTCCTAATCAAGAACCGGAAGGCCCTTCCCAAAGAAAAATGGGAAGGGGCAAAATTGAAATCAAAAGGATAGAGAACACCACTAATAGGCAAGTCACCTTCTGCAAGCGTCGAAATGGATTGCTCAAGAAGGCGTATGAGTTGTCTGTGCTTTGCGACGCTGAGATTGCTCTTGTAATCTTTTCCAGCCGTGGCCGTCTCTATGAATACGCTAATAACAGGTTTGCTATTCTTTTCTTAATTTCTTCCGATGTATGAAAAGATCAAGATCTAATGATGCACTCCAATCTTTAAGCTCCTCTATTTATGTCTTTCAATTTGATTCTTTGCTTGATCAAAATCTCTTCTTCTTCTTCTTCTTCTTCATCGTCAACATTATTTTTCAATCCTTCTCTTCCATTTTCTCTTTTTTGTTCTTAAATGGAAACCACTATAGCAAGAGGGAAAGTTTTGCATCTAATTATTGTCATTTTGTAGTGATGGCCTTGTTGGTATTAGATATGTTTATGCTTAATGACTCTAATCGAAATGAATGACTGGGTTCGATCAGCTTCTGACAAGGACTGAGTTCTTTTGGGGTTTGTGATGTAGACCAAGTCATTTCTAGCAAAGATTCTCCTTCCTCTTTACTTTTCTCTCTCTTTTTGTTCGTTTTCTTCAGGATCGCCTCTTCTTCTTTGTGTTTCCTCTTGGTTCTTAGTTGTTGATAGATCACAGATCTGCAAAAATTGGACAGAAATAGAAGTAGTAGGTATAGTAAGAAATAGAAGTAGTAGGTATAGTAATAGCTGTTGCTGTTAGAGATAAAAGAATAACTAGGGTTAGCAAGACTGATCACTCATTTGCAGGCATGTAAAATCTACTCTTCCAATTGATGTTAGCTTTGCCGCTCTCTCTCTCTCTCTCTCTCTCTCTCTCTCTCTCAAAGGATCAGAGTCAGACAAACCGCAAATGTAAGATTCTCATTTTCCCATTTCCGATCCATCTCTGACTGCTTCTTCGATACTTAGACATCACTTAAGCTTAAGTAAGCCAACAATATCAAGTTACAATTAAGCTTAAGTAAGAACTTGACGACGACTAGGGTTTCAGATCCAGTCCTCAACATTCTCAGAGGGCCTTGTCCTAACTGGCTTGGTCCATCCTTAAAAGTTAAATGTAGGTATTTTTAGTGCATATGTGTATCAGATTTTCTTGATTCTTTGACCCGCATCCCTCCCTAAGACCATAGGAAATGTGGGGCAAGTCTTTTTAGGGTTTCTGTTCTATGTCCAATTTAAAAAAATTAGGAAACTTCAGTTATATCACTCCTGATTTTCAGTTTCATAATATACATTCACGTCTCCTATTATCAGTATTACTTCTGTTTTTGCCTTCACATGAAAATGCGATTTTCTATTTCTTTAAATGTTTGAATCATCAAATTTTCTTCATCTAATTGGCTCACCGCTATTTCCCTTTCGAAAAAACCAAAAGCAACAGCAAGTGAAAAACTGAAGAAATGAAGTATGGTCATGTGATAACAGTTGGTGTAGTTAACCCTTTTATGGTAGATTTCCTTTCCATCTTTGTCCCATCTATTCTGGTGTGTGTGTGTTGAGAAAGGGAGATAGAGTAGATTTTCACACATTTAGAACCAAAATCTCCACACAAAAAAACTTGTCATCTTACATACATATGCCATAGTTATGGTCTGCCTCGGAGATTTATGCGTCAAAAACCATAAATGTTCCTGATACTTTCTGAAAGCAAAAGTTTTCAAACATGACAACCATTTCCATATTACGTAATTGGATATATAGTCTCGCTATATGAAAAGCAAACTCTTATGGGTTGTATTCCATACAGATTTACTGCTTCTCTTTGATAAACGCTTGCTGGGTGAAATTAAAAGAGGTAGGACAAAGTAAGAACTTTTGAAAGCAACTGAAAAAGCTCGTCAATACAAGTGGGTTCACTTGCTTCTCCATTTACATGTTAAAAATAAGTAAAGATTCATTTATAGAGTAGGTAAACTCGCGCACGAAGACTTCCGTATCTTTGCAAATGCTGCTGACTGAGTCTGTGCATGTGTGTGTGTGTTTACCACAGAGAGAGAGAGAGAGAGAGAGTGAGTTGATGGGAAATAGATCTTAGGGCTAGAGCTGAAACAAAGAAAGTACGAACCAATAGGAGATTGTCACCTTTTGGGTGCATGGGGATAAGGAACTTGAAATCCTATACGCAAAGTGCTGAGACTGATTCAAACCCAGTAATGATCAGGCACAGGCACAGGCACAGCCACAGCCACAGCCATTGCTACAGCCACATCAAACCCAAAGTCTCAAGCTGTTACACTCTTATTTATGTCACCTTCTAGTAAAAAATTAGTGTGTAGTTTTGATGTCGCCGGTTGAGGTAACTATCCATGGTTACTGGAATATCCCATCAGTCATTAGACTCGGTGTAATGGACTATTTCAGCCAATCATGTTCCCAGATCTTCTGCCAACTTGGCAGAGACAACCAATCAGTGGCTCGACAATTTTAAGGTAATAAAGTTTCCTCGTCGTAGTATCCACTCTAGAAGTATCCAATACGTACCATAATTAGCTAGATGCTGTACTACGAACATAGAATGGCCTAATAAAAAGTTCGTTTCCCGTGTATTTTTACTTGTGTAGGCAGGACACTAACTATTGTAAGATATTGATTGGGTATATATATAAACCGAAGAAATGCATATTCATGGCATGCCCCTTCCCCTGAGTCCAGATCTTTTGTCCAGTTTTATGGTGTCTTATTTTGTCTAGGGAATCTCAGTCATTTATTTATGTGGATCCCACGTAGGTCCTATATAAATAAATGCGAGTCTCACAGAAATAAATGACTGAGATTCACTGGACACAATAAAACACCATAAAATTGGACAGAAGATCTTGTCTCACTTCCTCTAACAACTTTTTCAGCATTTGGGACTAGAGTGATTGAATACATAATTTCAGCAGCAAACGATTTAATGAGGTTACAAATCAAGGTGTAACCTAGGAATGAGGGTCTTATATTATGTGCCAAATTCCAAGAAAAAAGAAATAAGAGTTCTCTTTTAGAATGACAATGAACTGAGCTGAAAAGGAAAGTTCATCAGTGCTTATGATAATTTCAATTGTTGTCTTCTTATTACATGTAGTTAACTTAACATAAATGATGTAACGTTTGTTATGAGATATTTAGGATCTTCCGCTGATATAGGGCACCTGAGAATGAATTTATCATTATATTTTATGGTGTAATTGGTGATGGAAGAAGTTTGTCAGGTGCCTCTTATAGTAATTGTTTGGATAGACTTTTGAGAGCTTAATAAGTACTTTTTTATACCACAAAAGTTATTTTAAAGAAAAATAAGTATTTGACTATAAAATAAAAAGTACTTCTTTAATAGATATGACTTTTTTGACAGTCAAAATATAGTTTTGTAGAAAGTTCAAATTTGGAACTTTTCAAAAAAAGCACTTTTTAGGTAAATTTTTCGGATCAATTAATGAACTTATTTTTTTGTCTTTTTATCCTTATGTTTTACACATAATTCTCACAATACCTACAAACTCATCTTCAGGTTTATTTTGGGAGTTATATAATATTATTTGACTTTTTTATATATTTTAATATTTATTTTTGATATTAGATTTACTTATAATTCATATAAAAGATTTAGTTAGCTATATTTTCATTTATGATTCATATGGTTTAAAATTATATAATAATTAATATATTGTGCTTTGCATATTATTTAATATACTTTAAATAATATTTATAAGCATACATAATTTTTATAATAAAATAAAATATAATTAAAATTAAAAGTATTTTATGCTGATATAAGTCCAACCAAACATATGCTAAAACCCTATTTAAGAAAATACAAACAACTCTCGTGGCACGGGCCTTGCACGTTTTGCTTATAACCAAATTCCCAAAACAAAGAATTAATTAATTTAATTTGCGTTGAAGAATTATATATAATTATTATATAAACAAATATCATATATATTTAATAGTTATTTTTAATAAAAGTTTAAGAAAAATAATTATTCTAAAAATTTAAAAATATTAATATTTTATTAAATTATAAAGACGTCTGTAGCTTTTTACGGGAAAAAAACAAAACTAACAATAATTGAGAAGAGTAATGGTCACGTGCACACTGCACAGCGGGCGAGGTGCATCGTCCACGTCAGCATACCGGGCAGGAGACGAAAAAATGGACGGGGCCCGGCTTAGCTGTCACGTGGAGCCCTTAGGTTTTACGGTTACCTCTTTTTTGCTTTTGGTTATTTTTTTATTATTTTAAATAATAATTTAATCTTTTTTTAATAAAATATTCCTTTATTTAATGTGGATTGTTGACTTTTTCTTACAAAGGCAAGCAAGACGTAACGGAACGTGGTGCCCACCACGTTGAATCTAGACGTCGATGCTCCGAATGATTCTCGGGCTCATTAATTAAATGGAATATATGATGATATTTAAAAAATTATTTATTTTTCTTTGTAATTATTAAATATTAAAAAAATTAATGTTGTCTTTATTAACATAATAATACGAATAAATAAATTAATAATTACATTATCAAAATACAATTGTTTATTTGAAATTCAAAAACTATGTTTAAAAAAAATTAACTAATTTAAAAATTTTAAATAGTTAATCGAAATTTGATAATTTATAATTTATACATTATTTAATAAGTTAATCAATAAAGGTAGTAATAGTAATTTAACTTGCCAGCTGCCATTGTGGACCATAACTACAAAAAGATCTTTCTTCTTTTTTGGTTTTTGGACAGCATTAGACACAGGCCATGATGGGACTTGTCCCCATGGACCCCTAAACCTGCACTCATTAATTTCGTCAAAGTAACGTTTAACTACAATTTTGTCTCTGATAAAATTATTGAATAAAATTAAATAATTTAAATTATTTTAAAATTATTTTAGAAAAATTAAAATTATAATAAAAATAAATTATTAAACAAAAATGAATCTATTTATTTTAATTATCAAAATTTATTAATATATTAAAATCGACTGATTAATTTTTAAAATGATCAGTTTAATTAAAATAAATCAAACTATAAAATTAAAATCAAATAAAAAAGTTAAGAATTGGTTGGATTTTTAAAATTTAATTTTGAGAAAAAGATGTTATTTCCTTAATGTTTAATAAGAAGTTGGTATTGTCTCCTAAGCAACTTTCTCTTAAGTTAAAGATTTTAGATTTAAATTATGACTTTTTTTAATAATTTGAAAAATAATAAACTGAGAAAAAAGAGATATTATACTCATAAATATCAACCAAACTGAAAATATCTCTTGATTATAAATTATTGATTGATTAACTATTTTACTTATGACGCGCAATTTATAAATTATTATATGCAAATGAAAATAACTATTAAAAGTTTGCTAATATTAAAAAGAGGTTAGTATTAAATTTGTAAGTACATTTTAATATAAACTGTTTCAAAGATTTATACTAATTATAGATTTAAACTCTCTCAAAATTAAATAGGTAAATATTTTTTGTTATGTTCTCGATCGAGCTTATCGTACAGGACTTGTCTAGTGCAAAATACCCGATTGACGTGATTTGTATGTTATTGCGTCAATCTAGAAGTTTAGTCAATATGAGTTTAAATGATAGTAACTATAGATTCCTTCATTTTTCAAAAAAAAGTGTTTTTTTAATTTGCTTTCACCTAAATTATTTTTGCTTAGCTAATAAATTTTAGCTTAAGCTTAAATTTAATAAAATATTGATATTTTCGTACGTAAATTTGGCGCTTTAAAGAATCAAAATTTCAATTGAGATTAAAAATAATTTGTTATTTTATAATTCACAAAATGATTAATAAAAGGTAAAAAAATATTAAAATTATAAATGATAATTAAGTTAATTAACCAATTTTAAATTATTAATTTATTTAAAAATGTAATTATAATTTATTATATGTATTTTCATAAAAATGATTTTTTAATAGTTTTTAACAAAATTTATATAATAATTACCATTAAGCTCTTAAGTTATACAAATCTTTTATCATAAAATATTTATTCAGCAAAATGGAAATTAAATTTTATTATATTTTATTAATAAAAGAATCAATATTTACCTACAATTAAATTAAATTTGCCGGTGGTGATTAGTGACTCTTTGTGGCGGCTAAAATAGCTTCTTCCCAAATTTAAACATCGCCAATTGCGGGCGCCACTCTCTCTCCTCGGGTATCAACTTGTACGTTGTCGTTTCCTCCAAGTCTCAGCAATACGACATGTGATGGGATAAAGTTTAAAAAAGCCGTACAATCCAACTTGTAAATACTCGTCATATTGAGGGCATTTTGGGATGTCGGCTGTTTCCTACCGCTTTCGTAGACTAAATCTCAACCGTTCATCTGTCGTTCGGACACCACATCACGAAACCCTAGCTCCTCCCTCTCTCTTTATTATAACTTTCAAAATCTGAGACTCTCGCTTTCAAATTTCTTGTGCAATTTCTCTTCTTCTTCTTTTCTTCTTCTTCATCAAGGGTTTTTGCTTGTAATTCTAGAGCGTCTAGCTTCGGTTCACGATTGAATTGATGGAGAGATTGAGGTCGCCGGCGGATATGTCGTCTTCGTTGGGGTACGTGAGCTGGGAGGAGGTGAACGTCTCCGGCGAGAGAGGGAGGAGAGAGGTTCACTATTTTCTGAGAAGATCTGATGGTGGATCGGATCTGGCTGTGATTGGAAGAGAAAAGAGCTCGAGACATATTTCTTATCATTACGCAATTAGAAATCGGTCGGTTTTGTTGTCTTTGGGTCCGTTATCCAAGCTCAAGTCCAGAAGAGAGGTGATTGATTGGCTCAGCTCCGTTGTTTCAGGTACGTAAACACAATTGGGGAATATCAAAATTGGGATTAGTTTGCTTCTTAATCTCCTTCAATGAATTCGACGAGTTTTGGTTCACAAGTTTGAAGGTTTTGGCGTTGCAAGGGTGTTTTCTCAGATCTGAGGGTTTGTTTGCTCATAAAAGCTGTTTTGTTCATTACGCAACTCGTTTATTCATGTGAATTCTGTCCCTTGTCGTGGAATTCCATTAAAGGCCACGGTATATAATTACGTTTTGTATCAATTATATATTCAAAGATGGATCTTTGTTTGTTTGTTAACTTGCAGATTCTTTGCCCAAAGTTTTTCTTTTAACTCTTAATTTCGGGTAAAGGCTCAAAAGTGAACAGATTTTTCCGTTAGATTTTTGTTTACTCGCAGTTCGCGGTTTCTATCCACCATATCCCTTCTTTTTTCTATCCACCATATCCCTTCTTCTTCTTCTTCTTCTTCTGCTTTTCCTCCCTCTGTTAATTTTTTCAATTTTGGGCTTGGTTTTTCTTTTTTTTGTATTATCCATCCTTATCCCGGTCCGAAAGTAAGCGGGTGATGTGCTTTTTCAGTTTGATGTTAAACTTTATGTTTATGCTCATGATTTAGCATTAATCTTGTTTCTTGGTTTCAAGTAATGTTTCTTTACGTTTCCTGATCTTTGTTCTTTCCCTTCCTGTCTTTGAATTCTATTTCATTCGGTGGCTCTTTGACAGTCTTTGCTTCAATCGTGCTAATTTTTAATCGTTTCTTTTCTTTGAAAGATATATTTTCTTTTTTGATATGGACGGCGAAGTGTTTCTTTGTTTATGGTTTTCATTGGGAGCCTTATTATCTGAAGTAGAATTGGTTCTTTGTTTGTTGTTGATTTGGTGAAGATAAAAACTTGTTGTTCAGGTCTTTTAACTTCCTTTGAATAAAATATATAATTGAGGCATGTATGCGCCAATAACCAGGATCCACTTGATAGGCTAAATTTTATGAAGTCTCAAGGTACTTTCAAATATGATGATAATTAGTTCACTAGGAAGTATTTGAAAAGCTGTACAATATTTGATAATTGTACTTTTTGGTTGGAAGATTTTTTTTTATCTTGGTATACTTTTCTACATGTTCTATCGTATGTGCTTCTTGAGATGCCGATAAGCTGTTTTAACATGTTTGAGCTTAGTGTGTTGTTAAATTTTAGGTGAAGGATATAATACATATATTCTATTTTAGAAAAGTAGGCATTTGGTCTGTAGTCAAAGTTAATTATGCATTTTCTAGAATTATGCATGTTAATCTGATTCCGACGTGTGTATATTTTTACTTAAGCTTTCTGTTTGTTTTGTTTGGTTTCATGCTGTTGTCACAACCTAAGGTGTGGCATTACATTTGGCATATATATATTTTTATTTACCTTAGTTTCTGTTTGCCAATTATTCAGTTAGTTCTGATTGTTCAGCAATTGTAAATTTGAACTTTCAGGTTCACTGGCCCATTTATCTTCTCCCATGTCAGGTTCTTTGGATAACAGTGATAATTCTGAATTGGATATCGAAGCTTTTAAGGTACAAACATCTGTTCAGGTTTGTGATATGTAATCTTCTAACTTATCATCTTTTGTGATCTCATTTATTTCTTCTATTCCAGGATATTCAATCAAGGCACGTTGGCAATTATACCAAGGAGTTTTCATGGTTGGGTTCTCCATGGACTTGCAGAAAAAGGAGAAACCATTATCAGTCTTTTTGCAGGAACAGTGTCAAAATCTCGGTGAGTGTGTTTTGCCTGTTGGGTACCTTACAGGTGTTGTTAGTATTTTGTGGTTTTTTAGCATTGTCATTTAACACCTTTCTTGTTAATTGATCTTTAAATCTTGTCAGGTTCATGACTTTGTTTATGTTTTAGCTGAGGAGGGCAAACGACTTGTTGCCTATTTGGAAGATATGTACGAAGAGTCTAAAGGGAGCAAGGTGGTTGTGGTACGATGGTTTCACAAAATTGATGAGGTTGGTTTTGTTTTGCCTCACAATTATAATGACAGAGAGATTTTCTTTTCTCTTTGTCTTCAAGATCTCAATGTTGAATGCATAGATGGATTGGCCACTGTCCTCAGTCCCCAGCATTTCACCAAGTTCCTGAAAAGGGCAGTGCATACCAAATTCGATCCATTTGTTTGCTACAAGCAGTTTGAAAATGATGATGCTAAGCCTTTTGACATCACTCAGGTCAAAGGTTACTGGAAACAGGAAATTTTTAGGTATATATACACTGTTTCTCATTCAAACAGTCAGTCATTTTCAGAGCGGGCTGACAATGGTCTGCTCATGGAAGCCAATGCCACTGATGCCATTGGGATCAGGCCTTGGAAGAGGCTTCGACGATTGAAAGATGATGTTCTTGTTGGCAGTAAAGAATTAGTACAGGAAGTATGCTTGGACACTACTACCTCTAGTGATAAGCTGAGAGGTGGGGTTGAGCCTACTGCTTCTTTGGCAGTGGATGAGGTGAAACATAATCCAGTCCACTTTCTTAAAGTTGGTTCTGATGTTGAGGTGCTTTCTCAAGATAGTGGGATTCGAGGTTGCTGGTTTAGAGCTTTGATAATAAAGAAGCACAAAAATAAAGTGAAGGTTAGATATCAAGATGTGAAAGATGCAGAGGATGAATCTAAATACTTAGAGGTGTGTTGAACTTGCCATACTTTCTGTTCTTTATTCTTCAACTTTGTGAAGTGATTTATGTGCCTGAAAGTCACCAGGGAGGTAGTACTGATATTTCTCTTGTATTGTCAGGAGTGGATTTTAGCATCCCGTGTTGCTGGTGGCGACAAACATGGAATTCGAGTTTCTGGAAGGAACATTGTTCGCCCTATTCATCCACTTGATAAAGGCAAAGTAGCTGGCCTAGTTGATGCTGGGACAGCTGTTGATGCCTGGTGGCATGATGCATGGTGGGAAGGCATTGTTGTTAAAAAAGAATCTGAAGATAGAATTCATGTCTATTTTCCAGGTTAGAAAACTTTCAGTCCTCAGAAATTAAATTGCCTTGGGGTCCTGAATCTTTTCTATGTTTTTTTTTCTCTTTAATATGAATGCCCTAAATTTTCTATTTCTTGAAATTTGCAGAAGAGAAGCAGGAATCAGTGTTTTGCTCTGCGGATGTGAGACTTTCACACGAATGGTTGGCAAATGAGTGGACGCCTGTTGAGAAAAGGCCAGATATAGCTCAGCTTTCTTGTTTGGAGCAAGAGCGAGCTGAAGTCAGATGTGATGCGAACAAATTGGTAAGCATTCGTGACGATTCTCAGTCGGAGAAAGCTATAGCCGGATGTCAGGATTCATCTTCAGACCTGGGAAGTGATAAAAGGAAGTACCTGGCATTGTTTGGGGATCTAGCAAAGGATGATTTGCTTGCCCAGTTAAGGTGGAAATCTTCAAGAAAGAGAAAACGAATCAGTGCAAGTTCTGGTCATAAGATGAACAAGATTAAGGTCGGGATTAGGAGATCAACAGACATCATTGGATCAAGAACTCAGGAAAGATTCCTAGTTCCTATGAATTTGAAAGTTGATCATGACAACTGCAAGTATATGGGGGATTCTCTCTTTAATTCAACTGTTGTGCCACCTCTAACAAACTTGGTCATGTCTAGATAGTATATTATTTTTCTTTTAGGATGTGGAAGTCTTGACCTCCTCCATGTTCCCTTTTGCTAATTTTTGTTTTGGAGGGTGCAAATTTGCTCTTTTGCAATGTAGTACTTGACTTGTAACAGTAGGTAACAGGCAGTCTGGTGTTCATGAAGTTTCAGGCATGAATTTTTGTATCACTTGTTTAACCCCAGCATAGTTTGCACATTCCAAGGACAGGTGGGTTCATGTAACTTGTACATCTTGTAATAAAGTTTACATTATCTTTAGTTTCTTGCTTAAACCGAGTTTGATTAAATTTTGAACCGATTTTAATTATTGTAAAGCCTATTATGTTGAAATTAATATGATAAAATTAAAAATTTGTTCATGAAAACTTTGTTTATACTTTAATATTTAAAAGATGTTAATTTCTATTAAATAGGCATTTGATAAAAATTTTAATAAAATTGTCATGTTATATTTTTATAAACATATCACAAGTTAATTTATCATCATCATAATCACATCCAGTTTGAACTTTTGTAATAAAACAGGGTTTGAGGAGGTCTGATAGTATGTAGTCTTATGTTTATATAATAGAGAGGTTGTTTATGGTAAATTTACATGCAGAGGTGACAGAAAATTTATAAAAAT
>JAOTIZ010000004.1:4340218-4354346 GCA_027123425.1 Erythroxylum panamense | reverse complement strand
ATTCAAGTCCATACTATTATGCTAATATGATAACAAGCCTTTATTACGTAACTACGAAAGTTGTTAGAATTTGCCACGTGAGTTATTCACCATCGTTCTCTCATTCAATGCTTAAGCCAAACTTTGGAAATGTTATTATATTAAGAGCCCCTTTTTATGGTAAGTTCTAGGCAGGTGTCCTGCCTACTCCTGCCTAAGGCTGACTTTCATTCTTGTAAAATACTCGTAAAATGAAAAGTAAATTCGGACAAAGTATCCCAATCCAAACTCCAAATAACGATGGTTTAAACCCAATATTTAGCGTGCATTTTTTTAATACACGTACATGTAAGTGTAAAGACAGATCTTACGGACTAATCCGGTATGAGCAGAGATTAATCTGAGAGTGGATGACTTAAAAGCACCTTCTTAAAATTGAGACGCTCCTAAAATACCTGTTAAGCTAACGGGAAAAAAAAAAGTAGGAAATGGCTGATGGCGTCGTTGCGTAAAGTGCAACATAAACCGTTGCTTGCTTTCAAGCAATTTGTCTCTCTCTCGTGGATGTGAACGCACGAATGGGCAATATTGAGCTTCCAATGTATTAAGAAAAGCCAAGTGGTGGAGTGGAATGGAATCCAGATCTTAACCTCAACTATAGTTTTAAGTTAAACCACCTACCTTTTCTTTAAGTCCCTCCAAAATGGAACTCACCTTTTATTTTTTTAGTATTTATATAATTGACTTTTTTCTTCTTTGTTATTTTTTATTTTTGGAAATTATACTTGTTATCTTTTTTATGTATATTGATTAATTTTTAATAATTTGATAAGTCAAATACAGGTTTAAAGTAATTGATTGATAATAATTTTTTCATATAAAATCTAACAATTTTTATGTATAATAAAAATATCTTTACACGTGCACTCATCACCTAGTAATCACATTTTCTTGTCATTGGAGCTTAGAATCTTATTGAGATAGCTTGTTGCAAAGTTTCATTTGGTTCACTTTCTAGGCATCTACAACTATGTCCTTTTGACTCCTTAATTTTCATGGATTCATCTTAACCTAAACTTTCCCAACTCCATACAAGATACCATTTACATGGTTATTGCTATCCTTCAAATTCTTCCTCGACAATTGTCATCCCGACAATTAGCAAAGTTAATGGCTATAGAGTCGATCACAAATTATTAAGAGTTTCATACTCTTCATTGGTGCTCCATTCATACTATTACTCTCCTTATTTTGAGAAGTTTAAAGGATAGAATAATAAAATCTGTTTTCAACAAGTCCGGAAAAGAACATCTAGAACTATCCAAATCCTCTTATGCCCCAATCATGATGATTAGTCTAAATATTTAAAAATTTATTTAGCATAAAATTAAAAGATAATTATTACAAATCATAAAAAGTTTATGTGTATTATAGAATAATTAGGATTGTCTATTTCTTTAGGGGAGAATAAAAAGGGAAAATGTTGAAGGTGCTAAAATCATAGATTTTATTCCCATTTGGCATCTTTTTGGAATTAAGCAACCCTTTTGACTAATTACTAAGTAGATATAGATACCACTTGTCATGTTTACTTGGCTTAACTCTTGGTTAATTTGAGGGTTTATTGCTGGATTAATGGTATAATCTCTACAATCCATGTAAACGAATTGGGTTTCAACTTTCAACTTGACCAATAATGTTGCCAATTATACTCACAATGGGTAACAATTTTATAAGAATACTTAATTTTGACCTTTTTATGTGAGTTATTTGAAAATAACTTCTCTATTGAGTATTGTTGTTGTTGTTTATAATAAATCATTACCCATTATTCGAGTTTAGTAACTCAATATGATGGTCTGTTGTAAAATGTCTGGAAAGAGAGTAATAAACAAAGTGGGATTAAAAACATTATCGTAAGATCTTATCCTTCCAATCTTTAGATTCCTTTAGGATTAGAGAATTAGATCCCTTAAAAATCTTGACATTATTGAATCATCAAATGGAAAAAGGCTAAAAGAAAATTCATTTTTAATGACCTCACTCCTTTGATTCTTATTCCTCAAAGTTTTTTTTTTATGACATAGGGAAGAACAAGGGGTGAATAAAATAGGGAAGAAAGATAGACAAAGGGGTTGACCTCTCTCCTCCCTCGGAATAATATGACCTTCTTTTGCTTGTATATTTCAATTAATTTATTTGTTTTAATTAATTAATTTGAAATATAGTAATATAAATTATTATTTATATTTAAAATTTTACTTAATAGATATTTTTTTATTAGAAGGGAAGAAAACGAGATTACATAATAAGTTTAGGAAAACATATTCCCGATATGTCCTGTAATAGGATTACATGACACCCAATGGGTGAATTAGCAAAATAAGTGATTCCTAAAGCAAAATTCTCAGCATAGGACGCTAGCTAGTCAGCACATCGGTTGCGCTCACGGTATACATGTCGAGGTACCACAGTCCAATTCTGTGTAAACAGTTCGTCGATATCCTGAATGATGGAATTAGGAACCGTAAGCAGTCTGATCGAGGAGGAGAGGAGCGTGAGGGCCACTTCTAAATCCACCTCGAGCTCAATCCCACGATAGCCGGCTTAGTAAATATTTAAAGAATAACTTTTCCTATGAAAATGGTGGGCTCCTACTGTCCTGCTGGAGACCTACTTCCAATTTGATTCTCCACGTTTTAATTCTGGTTAGATTCAACAACCATAAAAACAAAAGTCGGTGCATTGCTTCTCAAATTAGTTACCAGTTAAGAGTTGTGTTAGATTTTAGTTAGTGTCCTGTAGGGACTCAACAAAACAGTGGCCCACTTTTGACCTGCGTTTGACACTTCCAAAGCCGTCGGATCAAAGTGGAGAATCCTCCCAACAATTAACCCTCGGTTTCCTCCTCCAACTTGCCATCTAAAAGCTTATTCTTGTGGGGTTCCTTTATTTCTAGGCCAAGCAATTTGGGTTATAAATAGAACACGCAAACAGAAACCATACAGGAACTAGAAGGCATTACGACCAAGTGAATTCACTTTCCTTTCGTCATCTTCCAATTTCATGAAAAGTACACATTACCGGGCTTGCCTTAGCTTGAGATCTGAGTTTCCGCCGCATTGATCTCGAGTTGGATTCTTTGGAGGTGCATCGTCTCCTCTCTTCAGCGGGCTGTCGTTTCCAGGCACTCAATCCCATCGTCCTGGGAGTTCATGAGCTTCTCTCCCGGAATTGGACTGTTGCACATCGACATGTTTACAGAGAGAGCAACAGATGCGCTGACTGGCTTGCTACTCACGCAGCTTCAGCTACAGTTGGTCTCACCGTTTTTACTCGTACCTCACCTTGGTGCCAACACCTCCTTGACGAGGATCTTTCGAGGCTTTGCTTCCCCCGTCTTGTTCTGTAACTTAATAGTTTCTTCTTTTTCCCCTCAAAAAAAAAAAAGTACACATTACCCAATTATTTTACATTTCTTCGTAGTTTACTCAAAACTGGACTATTATTCATGAACGTATATATCTAGAAAGCAACAGATGTGTTAACTGTTTTATTACCTATGTAGAATATTTTGATGTAGGAGTCACTTATTTTGATACTACACTTATTAAGTGCCAACGTATCCTATTAGAAGATATATTGAGAATTTGATTCTTGAGATTCGTTTTGTAATCTGTATCGTTAACTTTTCTTTTAATAAAATAAAATCTGACAGCATTTCTAATTCAAAGATCTAAAATTGACTACTTTACATATCCGTATAAAAAAAGTGACCTTCACATTATATTGTAGAGATAAGTGGCAGATGCTGGATTGTACCTTTTACGATCTGTTACAAAAACTTATAAGCACAAAGTTGAAAATTTAAAATTCAGATAAATAAGTCCGAACCCTAAGTTAAAGTCCTAATTGGATAACCAATTTAGTGCTTAGAGTAACTCATCAAATTGGAGTATGGTCTCTGTGGTGGGGGGGACCATATGTACATGTCTCTGGTCGAACCACATGTGGTGGGTCAAAGCACTAACGGGGCATCCAAATACCATTGAAAAGACTAACTGGCTGACGGCATGGCGTATTTGCTATTAAGATTATGTCATGGAGAAGTAGTGAGTGGATTTGTGAGGTTAGGATTGAAGTGATTTAAATATTTTTATTTATTTTAAAAATAATTTTTACGATTAAATTTCTTAATCTTTTTATTTAAACATCTATCAAATAATTTTAGCTTAAATTATTACATAATTAACTCTTATAGTTATTTTAATATAATTATATATTTATCTTTTATATAAATATATAAAATAAAATTTTTAATATTAATAGAGTGTAGGAATATATGTATAAAAGCCCTGTTTGGCAATTGGCGATTGCATTAGTTGCTAGCTGATTTCATCAGCGGTTAGCTGATAACTGATTTTATCAGTTGATTTAACCAGCGGATAATATCGACTGTTTATTAAAGATATTTGGTAAAATTAACTATTTAATATTAGTTGTTGACGTATAAAATGACTTATGAGGGCATGATTTAAAAAATATAAGGGCATTAATATTATATTTCTTAATATTTTGTTGAATATTCTTATAAGAATTTACATTTAAATATTTAATTTTACAAAAATTAAGTTTATAACTTTAATAAAAAGCATAACAATAACAACAATAATAATAATAATAATAATTCAACGTTAAATTTTTTGAACGATGCATCAATCTACATTATATTAGTATTTTTCATATAATATGTATGACTTTTATTATTTAATAAATTAGAAATATCTATAATTATAGTATGACACAAATACGATATATAGTAATTATATACTAAAAATATTAATTTGGTGTGACTCTTTATGTTCAAAACTTAATACTATGGTATTTTTAAATGTAAATTAATATTATAAATTAAATAAATATTAAAAATTTTAATTAACAACTTTATTATATTCTTTCAAATTTTACGATATAATTGTACGATAAAAAAAGCCAAATTTGAAAACACACAGAACAAAAATAGAGAGTAAAGTAGAGGACAATATTATCATTAAACAAATAACTAACTCCAAAAGCTCCTCTTATGCTTTTAGAAATCACCTTATCAGGGTTAAATAAGTTAACTAATAAGTCATTCATCAAATACATCAATAATATTTTAATATAGTAAAAACACTAATTTTTAATCAATAAACTAAAAAACAACTGATAATTTCGAGTCTTGAAAATAGAGAGATCTGTTTGGTCAGCACTTTATTGCTTACAGGCTGACCCGGTGCTAGCGGGGATTAATCTAAGAGTGGATAACTTAAAGACGTCTTCTCACAATTTAGACCTTCCTAGAACATCTCATAAGTTAAAAAAATTGATAATTATTTACCGACCATCTGCAAAAAGTAAGTAGTTGCATTATAGTTCTACTTAGTTTTCATGTTTCTCCCTTCAAAGTTCCAAAGGAGAAGTATAGCGGTCGTTCTTTGAAAGTAATGACTAGATAAAAGAGTTTCTTTTCCTTTTCTTGGTTCTTAAGTTCAACATCGTACTTTAGAGAAACTTGTTGAAAAGTATTAGCTTTTAAGATATGTTTAAGAGCGTCACTTATTGGTCGACAGCAATTAATCAATGGTTAAATTAAATACAATGTCTTAAAAGTCAAACTGAACCGATCGGTTCGACCAAAAATAGTATGAACCGACTGCTTATCCGGTTCAGTTTAATTTAATAACCTGTTTATATAAAACCGACCGATTTATCAGTGAACGACTCGATTTTTTCAGTAAATCGTCCAGAACCGGTTAGTTCTTCAACCATGTTCTCATCGTTTCCTTCTCTAAAACGGCTAGTTCCTTCGCAACCCACAAACCAACTTTACTGCCATCACTCGACAGAAGCAAAGCCACGGGATCATCGATGCAATAGTGGAAAAGCAAGCTTGAGGCAGCTCCCGGAGAAAGTGGCAGCAGGCAAGGGAGTGTCCATAAAACAGTGGTGCTTTTCTTCTTCCTTCCAGTCTGTTTACCAATGAGTGATCGATGAAAAAGAAAGTATGTTTTGCGCGAGCTAAGAAAACCAAGGAACATGAAGAAAGGAAGAAAGTGGTTCTGTATTACGAGGACGTCTTGTCTTTTTCTTCATTTTTACTATTATCTATTAAGTATGATTCACTCACTTGTACTATTATAAGCTTATAACTGACCAGCATGTTTTCCTTTTCCTTTTTCTTGTTAATTTTGTATTTCTTAACTTATGTCTTCAAATTTAAAAATAAAATATGCCTCATTTTTATTTGATTTTATTTATTTAAAATTATTTTATTATTTTTATGACTAAAAATGTTATACTATTAAAAATTTTAAATTTTTGTATTAACTATGTTTCAACTTATTTTAATATTAATTATCATATAATTAATTGAATAATTATCTCATTTTATTTCAATAATAATTTATATTAAACAATTGACTGGAAATCTTTATTTTTCGTTAGACATTCATAAAAATCCAAGGCAAAAATAATAAAATTAGTATTTTAAACAGCAAATCATTTCATTCGATTTATTATTAATTTATTATATAATAGTAAATATTAATGTATTTTTTAATAAAATATTTATTTTTACTTATTTTTATAATTTTTATTTTAAATTTTATAATAATTTAATACTTATTAAACCTTCTAATATCAGTCGCGAACATGTTAGCGCCTTACGCATGCATGTCATATGAGGTGATGCCAAGCTAAGATATTTTAAGTATCATTAATGGCTATCCAAATTGATTAATTAAACAAAGTCAGCATCGTTTTCCAAATACATTTTTTAAATCATAAAAGTGAAAAACAATCCTTGAACGGCTAATTAAAACCTAAAACATTAGAACTAATAAACACACGAAAGAACAGCAGACAAATGTAATTTTAAAAATTCTTAACCAGAGTAGCGATTCACATAAATATTAAGAGTTCGTTCCCACTGTATGGATACTTTAATAAAAAGTTTAACACTGCTTTCTTACGAGCAAACCCACAACAGAACCCCAATGAATCAAAGCCCAATCCGTTAAGAACAAACCCAAAGACCAATAACTAGTTCAATAGCAAGACCAATACTGGTGTTTTGTTTTCCGGACTGCAAGGAACCAGAAGAAAGCGTAGTATCCTACCTGACTTAAATTCAGTGAAGAGCTCTCTTGGCTTAAATAAAATCGTATATTCAAACCCCTCTCATATATGTAATCATTTAAAACTTAAGACCAAAATTTTATCTTCCACAAAAACCTATCTGACTCGAGCAAGAATTAATCTAAATGTGGATAACTTTAAAGATGCTTTTCTATAATTAAAATCCTTCTAAAACACCTCGTGGGCTAAAAAAAAAAATGCCTATCAGAGTTCTCCAATTTGCATTTGACGGGATAATACTAGCAACCAAAATTTGACAAAGGAAATAGGAAATTTTCGAGTTTAGCAATCGCACTGTTGGGGAAAATCGCTCCATACAAAACCCAGAAGTTCCCTACTCCGTATACTGGCTATCTTGAAAAACACACTCTCTTCCATAATGAAAGAGTTTAGTGACTCTAATTGCATGCAAAAGCTGTTGTAACTGATCAACTCAATAATGACAATACAAGTGCACAAATCATTGACAAGTGCTTACTGGACAAAACTTGCACAACTCTTCCAATCGCCTAGGAGCGATATCAGAACCCAGGCGACCACATTCCATATCTATCATCCGCATTTTAGTATTGTAAGCTCAACGACGCTGACAAAAGTTCCCGTCGACCAAATTCAACCAGCTGAAGAATCCACTCACAAATGCACGTCGAAAAGACTAGTTGAAATTTGATGAGAAGTACCTTCTCAATTACATCAATAGACATTCTGAAAAGGAACATGAAGCGGATGTAAGATGTTTCTTCCGGTTTCTGATTAGATAAAACAGGAGAAAGATCGAGCAAACAGGTTCCTGTTCTAATAACATTGCAAATGAAGTGGCATAAATTTAATACTTTCGGAAATTTTGGCAAATTCAAGATAATTAAAATTCATCTCTCACTCTGGGAATCCCAAGTAGAATGTACCCGACCATAATCAAAAGAAACAGAAGTATCCAAGCAAGTCGAGTTTCAACAGAGCTTTTCGACCCATCAGAGTGAATGGCGTATCCATTTTAAAATCATCGAACTCATCAACAAAGTAAAGTAATTCCTAGTCAACAACTATCATAAAGACATTACACAACTAAGAACAAGTTGAAGCAGTTAAGTCCATATACACTTATAAAAGGAGGAAAAATAACCCAGTTACTATAAGAAATTTGCATACCAGGATTATGTGTGTTTTGCATGTTCTCGTGCAATGCAGGACCATATGAACAAGGGTTTAAAGTATATTCCCGAACTACTGAACTAATAGAAGGACCAAAAGTTAAGACATGGGAATAAAATGTCTATGTTATTAAAACAAAGGAAAAAACATTATTTGAATAACAAATAAGGAAATAATTCTACCACCAGAACATTGTATAATTTCTACCATTCAGTTACCGCAGATCTACAAAAACCTAATGTGCAATTTTGGGGGAATATATTGTCCTTTTAAGGCATTTCCTACATAACTGTAATACTATATCCCAGTGAGCCTATCAATCTCTCATTTAGAACCAGAGAAATATATTAAAGTTCTAACACATTAACAATGCAGTACAAGCGTATGTCAGGTTAAACAACAATGCAATTTGTAAGGCAAAAAGAATACCATGAGGACAATATCCATAGGGAGATGGCTACTTACTCAAACAATAGTGCAATTATAAGTGCTACAAAACTGTAGCAATGCTGCTTGATTTGCTGGATCAAGGTTTTCACTGATGATCTGGGGGTACCTCCCAGGTGAAAGAGAAGCAAGCTTAGCCAAAGAGGTTGCTAAGAATTCCCTTGGATCCTTAATGTCCTTTAGAGGATCTTCCTCCTTTTTCCCAGCATTGTAAAGATTGACAAAGGAGACAGTGTAACCAACAGTGTCAGCAATATCTGGCATTTCTGGTTCCTCTTCCACCCTATTTTCCTCTGGCTGTGAGAGAAGTGTAACAATGCTGTCCAACATCTTTCCCCAATGTCTGACAGCTGCAGCATCCAAAAGGTTATGAGATTCACAGATAAGTCTGGTTGAGGCAACTGCAGTCAATTTAACCTCAATATGCCCAGTAATTAACTTGAGATTGGGTATCCAGAACTGCTCCAAGATCATAATAAATATATTGGGTTGAACTGAATTCATTGTATCCACAATGTTTGCAGAACCATGCTTCACCACAAAAAGCGACATAAAAATCAAAAATGATTTTACAAACTTTACTGTACGCTTATTTTGCAGTCGTGTAAACAGGGCATTCCAAATGTGAACCATATAGGGAGCAATGACCCCATACTCAAGACTCTCAATGATAGTGTTAAGTACATAGAAACCTTGCTCATCTGTGCTTGGGGAAGAGACAAGCCTGTTAAATATTCCAAGCACCTGGCTCAGTCTTCCCTCCTGATTAATTTCATTGGGTGCTTTCTGAAGGAAAGCTTGAAGCAGACGCACAAGTGCAGGAACATTTGAATTTCTTTTCCATGTATCAGGAGAGAGAAGAAGTGTGAAGATTTGCATATAAGTAGCTGAGATGGGTGGTCTGTTCAACTCCACAAGTTGAGCCAAAAGCTGGAATGCGTAAGGCAAGAACTCAGTCACATCATTTGCCAAGATCAACTGAAGGCTGGGAAACAGACTTTCTTCAAAAGCATGTATGAGACTGATGTCCCTCTCGCATGCTCGTCTTACAAGAACAGCCACTGACTCAAACAAATAGTGGTTGAAAATTGGATTCTTTGGATTCTTACAAACTTCATTAAGAATTGAGGTCAATCCAGCAATGCAAGGCCCTGCTATATTGGGGGAAATTTCTGCCACTCCTAGAACCCGCATAATACATTTCATTATGTATTGATTCTCCTCAGACTCTGGAAACTTTAAGGCATTGAAGAGGTTATTCATCAACACCTGCAGAAAGGGAGTTATATCAGCTGCGGCATACCTCGCTTGCCCTCCGTCATCCTTGACTAGCAATAGTTTCTCTATACAGCTTGCAGCATAAGAATGAACCACATTTGATTCTGCATTAAGGTACCTTACCAAATCTGGGAACAACTGAATAGCAAGAGTCTTTGGTATGTGATACCTAAACATAGTAAAAAACTTTAGAGCACCAGCTTTGAGCATTGGATATCCATTGACATCCTGATTCTGCAATTCAGGTACTATAACAGAAGCAAAAAAGCTCTGAACATCAATAATGTCAGTCGAAACAGAAGTACCCCCAGCTTTCTTAGTCGCAAGTGATACAACCAAGTCAATTGCACAATCCTTGTCCTTCCAATTTGCTGCAGGGTTTGTCGCATATGAACCCAACAAACTCTGTATTTGAACAGTAACCACGTCCGTTACTTGCTTCTTATAATTAGTAGCAATCCCTTTAAGCAATTCACATGCAATCCTCCTTCTAGTATCAAGGTCACTCCCCTCCATATCCCTCCTTATAAACTCAACATAGTTCATCTCAAAAAGCTCCTCGTCATCATCCCTTAATCGTACATTAGGGATCACAATGCTTTGACAAATCTGCGGTATGACTCCCTCACCGGCAAATAAGCTATGGTGCACACTTGCACTCACAGTAGTTAAAAACTTGATTGCCGTAACAGCTAACCTGTCACGGGCAGAAGATTGTGATACATTTCCTAACAAAGTCCAAACGGCAAGCACAAATTCATTCAAGTAACCCTGAAACTCCTCCTCATTCTTCTCCATATATAGACTAATATTCTCACACACCGCAGCCCTAAGATCATCAACAACACTCAGACCATCCGCACTACTTTCCAATACTGGATAATTACTAGTTAAGTACTTCCTAAATTCAGCCATCCACTCGCTCATATGATCCTCAAAAAACTCGGGCAATTCCTGAAAATTCAGCGAAAAGAATATCCGACAACAAAGCCTCTGTGACTCAAACAAAGGCTTTAGCGTCACAGGAGACGCATTGCCACTACTTAGAGTCATGTCAATCAATGAGGCCGTTCTGAGGAAAATCTCTAGTAATGGTGCAGCAAAATTATCGAGACAATACTTCAAATCAAGCAAAAGATCATTAGTCTTGTACTGGTAACGAAATTTCTTGAAGATGGAGTTGGCCGTACCAAGAATACCGTTAACAGAGACATAATTGTTGGATTCGGAAGCCAATTTCAGATTGGAGATCAGCTCGGGAAGCAAAGAGGTCCATGATTTGGGGAAATCATATTTGCCGATAACAGAGAGTGATTCGCTGAGCTGAGACTGAATGCGAGGAGAAGAGTTCAGCATTAGAGAGACTATTAAAGTTTTGATCTGATTCTTCACGGAGTCGGGGATAGGAGAGAGAGGCGAGTCCGGAGGTGGAGACCACCGAGACCGCAGGTGGTTCTTGAAGTTGACAGCGGCGGCTTGTCGGATCTGTTCGTCGACTGCGGGATTGGCAACTAGTTCAAGAACGGCCAGGCCGTACTCGGGCTTGTTGGAGAGCTCAACGAGGTTGGTTTCGGCGGCGCGGCGGGGCTCCGGCAAGGGGGAGAGGGTGTCGAAGAAGCATCTGGAGAGGAATTCTGGGGTCCACGCCATGGTTGGTGGGTCCTAGGATTTTCTCGAAGAAGCTTCTAGGGTTTTATATTGAACAAATAAAATTTGGGTTGATGAAAAATGAAATGCAGCTTAGAGAGAAAGCGAAGGTCAGAAATTGGAGGGACTTTGAAAGATGAACAGAAAGTTCAATTTAAGACAGTGGCTTTTGCCTTACATGCACGCTTCGATTGGGCTACAGTACTTCTCGAATTTCTTGGGCTTCTTCTCCATTCCGGCAAGGACTCGGAGTGACTATGGGCACTACTTGCTGGGTTGGACTTAGCTTGAACACCATTGGGTTTTCCCAAACTCTCAATTTTACATCTGTATATTATTTATTTATTTAATATACATTTTTTCCGTGAATCTATAAAAAACAATCTCTTTATTAATTAGGAGTAAGATTACGTATTTTTAGACTTCTCAAACTCTGCATTCAGTGGGACTTCTACTAGACTTCTACTAGAATGTTGCTGTTGTTGTTATTCTATTATGATTATTTTTTTATTTGTTATTATTACTTATTATTTTAATATGTATTTTTTTATTAAAATTTTATTATTATTGTTATTATTATTTATTTATTTAGTATTTTATTTCACGTAGGTTGATAAAAAAAACCTATCTACTAGTTAGAAAAAAAGTTACGTATTTCTAGACTCCACTAGATATTGCGTTTTAGAAAGAATTATTTCCACAAATAGATAATTGAGATAGAATAGAATAGGGTTGAGACAAGAGGATGTGACGGAGAATCATGTCCTCCTTTAAAGCCTAAATAAAAAATAGCATGTCTTTGAATGAACTGGAGAGCTGACTTAATTATCATATTATTAATAGATGAGCCCCTCTTAATTGAAATTAGTAATTATGTTTATTTAATAGGTAATTATGATTATTTTTTAGAGCCCCTTATAAAAAAAAGTAAATTCAAATTAACAAATTAAATTAGTAATTATGTTTATTTAGTAGGTAATTATGATTATTTTTATAATAATTAATGAAAAATACTGAGATTAAACTTAAATTTTGATTAAGAAAGATAAAAATGAGTCCACCTTTAAACTTAAGATTGAATTAAAGGATAAATCAAATATACATCAACATCATGCTTGATGTCATCCCTCGCGATTCCACAGGTCGTTGGCAGGTGAGACGTCATAGTTTCAAAATTGAAAGGCCAGAACCTTCCAAAGGGCTCACCTCACCTTGTACATATCATTCCTCCTACGTTGTACTGCCATTGAAAACCTAGATTCTTCATGCAAAAATGACGTTTTATCACTATGGCACATTTCTACCGTATAGAAATGTGAAAAAGCAGAAGTATTAATTGATTCACAAATTTTTCGCAATTTTTTTTACACTAACAAAATAAAATCAACTAAAACTAAAATAATAAAAACATCATAAATTTAGTAACGCAGATCGACACACCTTGCTTACGTCTGCGGGACTTTCACTTAGTTTAATCACATTAACGAAAGTATAATAGATTTACCCAAAGTTTTACTGAGCCGACACCACTCAATATTTGACACTATCTCTCAACCTCACTTTTTGTAAAAGAATTTTACACCAAATAGTATAACCGTCTCGTACTAACCTCAACAGAGGATTTTCTCAATTAATCTTTTAAATAAAGAACAATGAACAAATAACTCAAGTAAAAAAATACTAAAAAACGAAAACTAAATACACTTGAGATAGAAAAGAGCAACTTGTTGTTAAGTTTCGCTCTACTGGAATAAATCTGGAAATCGTCGCAACAATAATGAGTTGATTTACATAAACACCAATACGAAATATATCTAGCCCATAAAGAAATCAATTAATAATCGCTGAACCAAATGAAAAATGATACAGCCAAAAGAAATCACAGACAATCTTAGAACACTAAATCTGGAAAATTAAAAACTACCCCCACGGTGTATTTCAATCGGTTTGAAATTTTCAGTTCCACCTATGTTGTGTCCCCTGTGCCACAAATGATCCCAGCCATCCATTTGATCCCAGCCATCCATTAGAATCTAATGGATGGCTGGGATCATTTGTGGCATAGGGGGCACAGCATAGGTAGAATAGAAGATCTGTTCCCATTTCAATCACCACTGCATAAGACCAACTTTGCATAAGATGCTTGGTTGACGTGATCATGATGCAGGCAATAAAAATGCATTTATTGCTCCATTGAATTTTGTGTAAAACAATGATGCCTATAGGCAATGTTCAGAATACCGTTCCGTACCGGACGGTACCGGCCGGAACGTTTCGTTCCGGCTGGAATCCGGTACCGGAACGGGAAAAATCTTACCGGTGAAAAATTTCGGCCTGTACCGGCTGTTTTCGGCCGGTACCGGCCGGAATAAAAAATTCCGGTACCTTCCGGACAATTCCGCAAAAAAATAATTGGTCAGGGACCATTTTGCAAAATTAAAAAATT
>JAOTIZ010000004.1:4164158-4185342 GCA_027123425.1 Erythroxylum panamense | reverse complement strand
TTGGACAATTATCATACATGACAAAGTTAATATAACTAGTTTGGTCACTTTGGTGACAAACAAACTATTATAAATGTCCATAATGTCATGTATTATATTCAACATATGCTAGGAAAAATTTAATTCCAATTATTACATAATATAAAATATTCCAAGTACCAAAGAAATATATAATATGGTACAAAATTTTCAAACTTATACTATGTATAAATCAATTATGAATTAAATTATCCATTATAATTTGGGCCATACTTATCTATAAACTTAATATAACCTTTAATGGCCCAAAACTCATCAAAAAATCAGTCCAGAAGTTTATTTGTGGGCCTGAAGCCCGTCTAGCCAATGTCTTGAAAGCTGGGTTGCGTCTGGCGCGTGTTGCACACGCGCCAGACGTTGTTCATCGTCTTCCTTCACCGATTCTGTTTTTTTTTTTAATTTCGTTTCTTTTCAAGAGTTTCTATCATGATACAATACATCCTTCTTTCATGGTTGTCTTCATACCATAAACACAGAGGATGGTTTCTCTTCAAAATAAAAACTATCCCAAGCCTTTACTAAGAGCATTCACGGAGGATGTATTTTGGCTTCTCTCTCTTATATTATTCTGAGTCTAGACCATAACAGAAAATCTAGCAACAGACTTTCGGTTCACTTTCATTTCTTGTAGAACAAATATAGAACCCATACACAATACATATCATCACCGGAAAATCACTTATCATATCTTTCATAAGTTTCATATTACGGTGATAAAGCACTTCCCATGAAAATCCATTAATATCCATGAAGAACAACAAGCAAAACTTGCGTTTTATCTTTCGGTTAAACAGTGACAATGTTATGAACATTAAATCGAAAATTATCAAAACATGCAATTTTTCTGTATCAAATACAGAACAAAATCAAAACGAACCAAACACCATCATACATAGACGATACACGGTAGAATAAATCATGCAATACCGTGACAATAAATCATACATCGTTATCGTCACAAACATCACACTCATTCATGGTATATGGCAGATCGCAATAATAAATAATCTGTCTCTGATACCAATTGTAAAACTATTATAGGATCTTTTCGTTTTGCGCTTACCTGTATCTATGATCTCGTGTTCGTGAGATGTCGATTTCCTTAAATGAGTTTTATTTCCTCTCGTCTTCTTTCGTTCGGATTTTCTCAATGGTTAAGAATTCATTGGTTTCATAAGTGTTTTCAACTTATATACCATAACCAAAAAACATGTCCTTTGGAATTAGAAGAGAGAGGAAAAGGGTCTGTGACCCATTTGAGACCCAATCGGTAATACCCAATAACCATTATCTTGGGCGCATTTCATATGACTCAATACGATAAATTACATGAGACATAAAATAGTCTAACATGATACTCCTCTAGATCATCGATCCTCCTGTAACATCAAAGAAAAAGGGAGAAATTGTTAGCATCAAAATTACACTTAGGAGATAGAACTTGAGCCCATAATGCTTTTGGCTTAGAAACCATTGACTATCCGAGTTTAGCAAGTAATGCATCATTAGTTTCCTTGATTTTGCAAATTCCAAGTCCCCCCATCTCCTTTGATAGACACACTATGTCCCAATTGACCAAGCTAGTCTTCTTGTTATCGAGTGTCGCGCCTCACAGGAATTGACGCATGATTTTCTTCAGAGCATCACATAGTTGACGCGACAGGCGGACCATTTACATCGTGTAAATGGGGAGCGTTGCAATGACAGACTGAGTCAGCGTGATTCTGCTTGTAAGCGATAAAAGGTTAGCTGACCACCCCGAGAGTTGGTGTTGAACCTTGTCCAAGATATGCTGGTAGGTTCTTTTACTAACCCGCTCTTGTAAAAGGAGCACGCCGAGGTAACGTCCTAAATTGTTGTCTGTCTGAATCCCAAAACCTCGTTGAGGGAATGAGCTTGAGTGGTCGGAATATTCCTAGAGTAAAAGCATCGAGACTTGTCATAACTGGCTCGTTGAACGGAAACTATGTACAAGGTGTTTAACGTATCTCGTATTTCTTGTATCTGGTCTATGGAAGCTTCCGCGAACAGAATGAGATCGTCGGCAAAGAATAAGTGAGATAAAGGAGGTCCGCCTCTACTTAATCTTATCGGCTTCCATCTTCCATTAGAGACAGAATCGTTAATTAAGTGACCCAATCGTTCCATGTAAAGAATGAAAATGTAAGGTGATAGTGGGTCGCCTGTCGAATACCCCTGGTGGGATAGAAAGAGTCACTTAGCTCCCCGTTCCAGTTCACTTGTATAGAAACCGATGAGAGACACTTCATGATCAAATTAGTCAATGAGTCCGGGATGCCAATCTTGAAAAGAGTATCTATGATAAAATCCCAGCAAAATCTATCATAGGCTTTCTCTAAGTCCATCTTTATCGCAGTGATGCCTTTTTTTTATGGATTTTCTTTTCATAGAGTGGATCACTTCTTGAACGATGATAATATTGTTTGTAATTTGACATCCGAGGACAAAGCTGCATTGATTCAGCGCAACCAGTTCATCTAAATGAGGTTTGAGGCGGGTTATAATGATTTTGGTTATGGCTTTGTAAAGTACGGAACAAAGCGCTATAGGCCTAAATTGGGTTATCGATGTGGACGTGGGGATCTTTGAGATAAGCACCATAATGGTACGATTGAGTTTAGATTATCAAATTTCATATCAAAAAATTCACTACATAAACAAAGTCAGGGACGGACCGACAGTGTGTCATTGGGATTGATAAAAAAAAGGACGGTAAATCCATCCCATCCTAGCGCTCTGTTTGGAGCCATATCGAAGAAAGTATTCTTAATTTCCTCTTGGCTGGGTGGAAGTTGCATGTCTGTAATACCATGGGATGAGAGAGGAGGGAACGTGCCAGAAAGGTAGGAATTCCTAAGGCCTGATTGTCTTGCTTGTAAAGAGAAAAATCTTAGCTATCCGTATAATGCTCGTTGTGTCGGATCCCATCAAAGATGAGCAGGGAATGAATCAAAGTTGATAAGTAGATAGCGTTTAAGCAGAGTTAAGCAAGCTAGTCTTTTCTCATCACCTGTCAGACTTTTATGGCAAGTGGCCCATTGGGTACTTATGATCTCCATCCTGTTCTGTTCCAACTATTCCGTTAGAAACTCTTCCCCTCCTCGTCCAACACTTGTTCACATCCTCCTTTTAAGATCCCATTTTCTATGCAACAATGACTTAACGAGGAAGAAGAGGAGGGAGTACACAAAAAGTTCTTTTGACTGTGTAGAACATAATCGTATATTATGTAAGCACTAATTAGTAGTTAACCAACACTACCGAGAATCAACTGTAAAAAGCATTATGTCTTCAGGTCCTGACGATTTCTACCGGTGTTGGAATAAAAAGAGGAAACTAAATAAACAAAAACAAAAAGAGAGACTTTAAAAGGGAAGTTCTTTTGCCACTCTCCACAGTTTCCTTTTTAATGATTATAACTAATCCGTAATGTTTAATCTGTCTCTTGAAAGAAAAAGCCATCTTTTGCTTTTTGTATGACCCGACCCGAGCTGACCCTCTATCTATCTTCACTTAAATACGCTTGATTTTCACGATCAAACGGCTCTGCAAAGTTTTAATCTTGACGCTCCTCTTCTTCTTCTCTCACTGACGAAGAAAAGCACCTCTCTTTTAATGAAGTGAATCTCTGCAAATACAAAGTTCCCAGCAACCCTTTTCTCCGTTTCTCTTTGTTTTATGCGTGAAGAAACCCTACTATTTTTCTTCCTTGAATCGACGTTGTTTCGCTTTATTTTGCGAATGAACAGAGTCTTAATCGAAACTCCCATTTGAGTTTAGCCCTTAAAGTTTTGAGATTTGGCTTTTGTTGTGTGAATGGAACTGGATAGCATCGATAGTCCGCCATCTTCAGATTTAACAGATGAGGATGAGATCCATCAGCTTCCTCATCCATTTGCTTCGGTTTCCAAGCCACACAATAACAACAACAACAACAACAATAATAGCAATACTGTGGCCTCAGGGATTCACACGACAAGTGTCCACGAGCTACTGGAATGTCCTGTTTGTACCAATTCCATGTACCCTCCAATCCATCAGGTTTGATCCTGTTACTAGTTTTTACATATGGTATGGGTTTCTAATTCTTTGTTATTGTTTCATTTTGATTTCTGGGTTTTGATCCTATTTTGTGATTAATTGTTTGGCAAAGTCTTTTGTTGGATGCGAACTGAACTTGCTCTCGAATCATTGGTTGTTTTGAACTCAATTTATGAAGAATTAGACTGCTAGGGCTTCTTAGTTGAGATGCTGAGTAGTAGAGTTTAAAAGATTTAAAAAAAGTGAAAGTTTTGAAGATTAGGTTTAGTGTATTAGATCACGTAGTGTCTAAATTCTAATCCTAGTTCACAATTTAGATTCATATCCAAAATTTTCTCCTGTTGCCAATTTGGGAAGGTTCATTCTTATAACCATAAAAGTCATAAGCATCAAAGATAATCTTAAAATATCATTCTAAAATGCAAAAATATAAGTTATAAACTCATCCTGAACTTATTGTATAATTATAAAGGGAATACATAAAAAAAAGTAAAAAAACAGTATGGTGTTTTTGAGAGCATCTAGTCCTGTTGATTTCAAATTAAAGAACATGTTTTAAAAATATTTATCATATTATTTATAACACCTCAACAGAAATTAATCTGAGTCCTATCAACTTGGTATCAGAGCTAGTTTAATGGCTCCAAAAAAATGTTGAGGGGAAGATAGAATCTGTTGAGGAGGTTGAAGAATTAGTTGATGGAATGAATGATAATATTATGAGACTCACTGGTTTGGAATGAAAGGTGGATGGGTTGGAGCGGGGAATGGCTTGTGTGATTGAGCTCATGGAGAGTTTGAAAGGAGACAAAGCCAAAGGGAAGGAGATCACCGATGAAGGGTGCTGGCTCAGGGGGTGATACTTTGAAATGAATTGTTTGAGCGATTCGGAGAAACTAATGACTGCAGCTGTGTGTTTTGAAGAAGATGCCTTAGCCTGGTATTGGTGGTCGGAAGTTTGACAGCCATTTTGAAATTGGGTTGATCTTAAACAACTTCTTCATTGTTTTGGGTTGACACAAAGAGGAAATTTGTATGAACAATCCCTCGATATCAAACAAGAAGGGTCGTTGGCTGAATATCAGCAGGAGGTTTTATCGGCAGCTTTACCGGAGTTGTCCATGGAAGTGTTAGAGATGACATTTGTTAGGGGTTTAAGACCAGAAATTTGAGCTGAGCTTAAAGTGCTTAACCCAATTGGGTTGAGAGAAGTTATGTTAAGTGCCCAACATTTGGAAGACAAAAACCTTGCTTTAAGACCCATGAGAGGAAGTTCAAGTGGAGCTTGGGCAAAACCCAACAACTTGGTGGATTCAAAAGGGGGTTTGGATTGGGTAGGATTCAAAGAAAAGGGACCACCCGAAAAGCAAGAAGGAAATAGAGATAAAAGGGGAATCGGGTATGGAACCTGATTTATGTCTCCAACCCACAACACTTTGAAGACAACCATGGAGACGCTGCAATGTCGGTTAAGATTGACGAAGACTGAGATCCATGCACGGTGAGCCAAGGGACTTCGCTCCTATTGCAATGAAAAGTTCGGACCTGGGCATGTCTGTTGAAGGGAATTATAAATCCTTCTAATCCACGATGAAGACAAGGATTCCCTTGAGGAGCAAGTGGGCGAGGAGGACGAAGTGATGATCGAGCTTGAAGAAAGAGATGCTGTCAAGGTAAGAGCCACTGAAACTATTGAGCTCTCGCTAAATTTGGTTTTTGGAATTCCAACTCCTGGGATGATTATAATTATGGGGAAAGTTGAGGGTAAAGACGTGACTGTAATGATTGATAGTGTGGCTACCCACAATTTCATCTCGGTGGAGTTGGTGTCTGAACTAAACTTACCTCTGGAGACCACTTATAATTTTGGGATATTGATGGGGAATGGGGTCTCGGTGAAGGACAAGGGGGTATGTTGGAGGCTTCGAGTAGCGATATAGAATTTGGAAGTAGTAGAAGATTTCTTGCTAATTCTTTTAGGCAATGTGGACGTGATTTTGGGGGTCACTTGGTTCGGAACTCTTGGCTGGACAACAATGGAATGATCCAAGCATTTGGTGAGATTCAAAGTGGGAGAAGCTTCAGTGACTTTAAAATGGGATCTTACCCTCAACAAAGTTGGGGTATCCCTAAAGGCACTTACAAAGGAGATTCAGAGAGAAGGATATGGGGTAATGATAGAGTTCCATTAGATGCTCACCGAGAAGGTAGTGACACCAGAACCAGTGGCACTAGAAGGATGGGTTGCATCTCTAAAAGGTAAATGTCCAAAGGTCTTCACTGAGAGGATTGGGCTACCTTTAGCAAAAGTAATTGAGCACGCAATTCAGCTAGAGTTAGGGGCTGCACTAGTTAATGTGAGACCTTACAAATCACTTCCAGAAAAATGAAATAAAGAGGCTGTTGCGAGAAATGTGTTCAATGGGAATTATCCAACCTTCCACTAGTCCTTTCTCCAGCCCGGTATTACTCTTCAAGAAAAATGATGGTAGTTTTGCTTGGACTACCGTGCTCTAAATAGAGTAGTCGTTCCTAATTGATTTCTAATTCCTGTCATTGATGAACTTTTGGACGAGCTTCATGGAACAACCACCTTCTCAAAACTAGATCTTAAGTCTGGGTACCACCAAATTCGAGTGAAATCGACTGTAAGTTTCTAAGACAAATTCCCTCACTCATGAAGGACACTACGAGTTTCTCGTAATGCCTTTCGGTTTGTCTAACGCATCAACTACCTTTTAGTTAGTGATGAATAAGGTATTTCAACCTTATCTCTGAAAGTTTGTTTTAATCTTTTTTGACGATATTCTGGTGTATAGTTTTGATGAGAAGGAGCATGAACATCACATAAAAGTAGTATTTTCAGCCTTGGCTAAGAATTGTTTATACTTGAATGCTAAGAAGTGTGTTGTCAATCAAAGGAGTATTGAGTATTTAGGCCACTGGATGTTTTCCGACGGAATGGTAGTGGATAAAGAAAAGGTGCGAGCTATGATTGATTGGCCATCTCCAAAAACTTTGAGCCAATTATGGCAATTCCTTGGTTTGACAGGTTATGACCAGTGTTTCGTGGCTGGTTATGGCACCATAGCTTTACCCCTTACACAGCAACTCAAGAAGGATGCCTTCCATTGGGATGAAACAGTTGAAGAAGCTTTTCAACAACTTAAAAGGCTGTGGTTGCTGTACCAGTACTTGCATTGCCTAACCTCAACCAACCTTTCATTTTGGAGACTGATGCATCGAGTTTTGGAGTAGGAGTTGTTCTTATGCAGCAAGGAAGGCCAATATCATATTTCAGTCAAACTTTATCAACCCGTAACAGATTGAAACCAATTTATGAGAGAGATTTAATGGCGGTTGTCCTTGACGTGAAAAAATGGAGACTCTATCTATTGGGAAGACATTTCACTATCTTCACTGACCAAAAGAGTCTGAAGTTCCTCTTGGAGCAGAGTGTAGTACCTCAAGATTATCAAAAGTGGGTATCTAAGATAATTGGGTATGATTTTGACATCTAATTCAAATCTGAGATAGACAACAGAGCAATAGATGCTTTATCACGCATGCCTACATCAGTTCAGCGCTTCTTCACAGCCCTTACCTTGTCTAGAGTGGCAGAAGAGCAACAAGTCAGATCTGAAACAGAGAATGATCAGAAGCTAGCACAGATCAAAATAGAGTTACAAACGGCTTCGGATGCATGGCCTAACTATGCATTGACTCACGGGTTGCTACTATACAAAGGAAGGTTTGTGATTTCCAAGACATCTCCTCTCATTCCACACCTCTTATTTGATTATCATAATGGAGTTGTGGGACGGCATTTTGGATTTTTGCGCACTTACAAGCGCTTAAAGTGAGAATTTTATTGGGAGGGAATGAAGGAGATGGTCAAGAGGTATGTAGCTGAATGTTCGATTTGCCAACGAAATAAGTATCAAACGGCATCGCCAATGGGATTGTTGCAACCCCTACCAGTTCCTCAACAGATTTGGGATAATCTATCACTTGATTTTATCGAAAGTTTACCTAAATCAGAGGGCTATACAACAATTTTGGTTGTACTTGATTGATGGAGCAAATATGCACATTTCCTTCTCTCGAAGCATCCATATAATGCCAAGAAAGTGGTTGAGTTATTCACCAAAGAAGTCGTTAAGTTGCATGGTATTCCTAGGACTTTGGTTTCAGACTGCGACAAAGTTTTTCTAAGTCATTTTTGGGAAGAATTATTCAAGTGGCAGGGAACACGCCTACATCACAGCACAACCTACCACCCTCAAATTGATGGGAAGATTGAGGTGGTAAATAGGTGTGTAGAAACTTACCTATGTTGCTTTGCCAACAATGTTTGGCTTGGGCTGAGTATTGGTACAACACGACTTATCATAAGTCTACAAAGATGACGCCATTCCTTGTGGTGTGTGGGAGAGATCCACCTCAATTGTTCAGATTTGGGAGTCAACAGACAAGGGTGGATGATTTGGAGAGACACTTGCAGCAAAGGGATGTCATCTTAGATGAATTAAAACAGCAATTGGCACAAGCTCAAGCAAGAATGAAGAGTGAGGCTGATAAACATAGACGCAATCTGCAGTTTTCAGTTGGTGAGCATGTATTCTTAAAGCTTTGTCATTATCGAATACGTTCTTTGTCCAAGAAGAAGAGTGAAAAATTATCCCCAAAATTTTTTGGGCCATTTTGCATCCTGGAAAAGGTTGGGCAAGTAGCATGTAGGCTGGATCTACCTCCTCATTCAATTGTACACCCAGTTTTTCATGTGTCCCAACTTAAGAAAGCCTTGGGTACAAGCCAACACCCACAGCCACTGCCTCCTCATTTGAGTCCAGAGCTGGAATGGCTAGCTGAGCCTGAACATGCACTGCAATGAAGAAATTCTGGTGGCCAACAAGAAGTGTTAGTCAAGTGGAAGGACCAGCTGGAATTCGAGGCCACTTGGGAACTCAGTGATGTGATGAAACAACAACAGTTTCCTTCTTTCCACGTTGAGGAGGAATTGATAGACCTCCTATTAAGATCACTTATTCCAGAAGGGCTAAAAAGCAGTGACAGGTGACAGAATTCGAAAATGACAGATGGCAGCAATGGAATAATGTTAATTATAGTTTCTTTTGCGCTCGTTCATTAAAAGAGGAATGATGGTAAGGATTGGGGTACAGATATTTTGATCGTGAGGAGAGGGGCATCGGTTCCCATTTGTTTTACTTCACTGTTTCGTCAACTCCTTGAATGAATATAACCTTTTATCTTATTTTGTCTCCTTGATTAAATATTCATTCGTGAGTTGAGAATTATTTGTTGAATCTGAATCCTATCAAATTATTTATCAAGATAGTAAACTATTGAGACCTAGATGAGGTTATTCCATCAAAACACTTACTGTTATGAAATGTTAAGTTGGTTTTTTTATTGCGCCTCTGTTGGAATTTCGTTTGATTTTATTTAACCATAATAATGATAAATATAGATTAAACAACTTCATACAACCTTGGAGAAATATAAATTAAAAAATATTTCAAAATCAAAATCAAATCATCTTGGCCATACTTTTGGTAAATTAAAAGTTATAGGTCTTTTAAATTTTATTCAAGTATCAATTTAGTTCAACATGTTAAAATTCCCAAAAACCATAACTTTCTCTATTTAGTATTCCATACCTAACATATGTTTAATAGCATGATGAAAAAAGAAAGGTTTCCATCTCAGCAACTGAGGTTTTGAGGAAGAGTTGTCTCTCTACAAAGTGACAAATTTGGTTTAAATAAATAATCCCATTACCTAACTAAGGGTTTTATGAATTGGAAAGAGTTTTGGATAGATTGCATGGTTTGAAACATGACATTTTGCTATCATGGTTATGGACTATCTTTTAGCATTTTGTGGAAATTTGGTGAAAATGCAAACCTTTAGTTACTATTTAGCAATTTAGAGTGCAGTTTAGCTTGCAGGGGTTGTCAATTTGGATTTGGGTGCTATCTGTGTCTTCTATTACTTTTTCAGCTGCCATGCTTTTGGCTAATGTGATTATGAAATTGTCTACAGTGCCACAACGGTCATACGCTTTGTTCAACATGTAAAACAAGGGTGCATAACCGATGTCCCACTTGTAGACAGGAGCTTGGCGATATTAGATGTCTAGCTTTGGAGAAAGTTGCTGAGTCACTTGAGTTGCCTTGCAAGTATATGATTCTTGGATGCCCAGAGATTTTTCCTTACTACAGCAAACTCAAACATGAGGGTTTATGTAACTTCAGACCATACAACTGTCCATATGCTGGATCGGAATGTGCTGTTACTGGTGATATCCCTTTCCTTGTTGCTCATCTACGGGATGATCACAAGGTGGACATGCATTCGGGCTGTACTTTTAATCATCGATATGTGAAGTCCAATCCCCGTGAAGTTGAAAATGCTACATGGATGTTAACAGTAAGTTCATTGAATAAAACAGCAAGTTTTGTCATGGATTTCCAGGTTGTAAGATCATGCAAAGTGCCATCCATAATATATCCAGTCATGTAATTAGCATTTGAATCGTTTTCAGGATTCATCAGTTTTGGGATGTTACATAGAACAGAATTGATGCCTACTTATAACAATGGTGATGATAGCTTTTATAACTTACCAGCTATTACTAAATAGTATAGCTTGCAAACAATGTTGGAAATGGTAAGATATCATGATCCGAAGTCCTTTTTGTTGACCACCTGCCTAGTCCTCTAAAATGCATTCAAGTATGCCCTTGTCTACAAAACCTGACAGAGTGATAAATTAATCCATTGAGGATTTCATGATCTAGACAAAATTGGATTTCATTTAGTCTTATTGTTAAGTTTCAATGTTCATTATTCCCTTCAGAAGTGATAGCTTTGCATTTGATTATGTGCATCAGCTGTCTTAATTCTCTGTTTCTTTTAGTAATACAGGTGCTTCTTCCAGTTTAGCACTGAACTATGTTTTTGATTCAATTGATTCAACTTGTTTAGGTTTTCCACTGTTTTGGTCAATACTTCTGCCTCCATTTTGAAGCTTTCCAGTTGGGAATGGCCCCTGTTTATATTGCATTTCTCAGATTTATGGGCGATGAGACAGAAGCGAGGAACTACGGTTACAGTCTGGAGGTTGGTGGATATGGGCGGAAACTCATCTGGGAAGGCACCCCAAGAAGCATAAGGGATAGCCATAGAAAAGTTAGGGACAGCCACGATGGCCTCATAATACAGCGTAACATGGCACTGTTCTTCTCCGGAGGGGATAGGAAAGAGTTAAAACTGCGAGTTACGGGGAGGATATGGAAAGAACAGCAGAACCCTGAAGGTGGGGCTTGCATACCGAATCTCTGTGGTTAGAGCTGATTACCTCTGTCTCTGTCTCTCTCATTCTTGCTCTACGTGTGTGCTGTGTTTCTTGTAAGTGGTAATACTGTAAACAGATGGAGGATGATTTTGAGGACCTTTATGTTTGATACTGGAGGCCTAAAGCTTAATGAATTCTCACTGAACTACCTCCGTCTGCATCGATCACTCTCTCTTTATATACATGATGTATGTTAACTCCAATAGTTGAGCATAAATTGTAGATGGACTAGATTGTGGTGTATATTGATGTCTTTCTGATCTCCATTTGCAACCAAATGTAGACAATTATCCATAGAAGCTGTATGTCATTGAAGATAATTAAAGTGTAATCATCCAAACCGAAGCATGCTGATGATATAAGGATGTTAATGTTGGAAAATTCATTTTGTTTTCATATGTTCGCATAGAACAACCTATAAACAAGTCTTAATTCCAGACTTTAGAATGCTGAATAGGCCTCCTAGAACACTTGCACGAATAACGAGTAACCCTGATCATGGACCAATCAACCTCGTGAATGACAATCTGGCGTCGTTTAAGAGCTTCAAAATGGAACAAGTGTGTAAATGGTAACCTGATAGTTAAACTACTCTACTCACCTTTAATCTCGGAGGATTTTTGCCGCAGATGGAGCCAGTTTAGTAGAGGATGCCACTGCTTCCTTGGTCCACTTCAAAGGGAATTCTAGCTAGTTCCTCCTGCTCTAGCTTTCGGCCCTGGTACTGGCACACTAGGATATCAGTATCTGTAACAACTTTCCACCGAGTGTCGAACACCTTTTGAACTAATCAAACCAAGCAATTAAATGCTTCCCTGATAGAGCATGCGTCGAATCCTTTGTCTCTTTAGAATAACATCCTCCTACTATTTCTCAATGATATCCCACGATCAAGACAATTGGCTAAATCCCGTGAAACCATTTCATAGAAGTTCATTGATATCTTCTTTTTATAAAGCAAATCGATGCTTTATTAATGTTTTCAATGGGAGACAGAATCAGCAGTCATCTTATTGTTTTTTTCTTTTCAGACGCAAAGAGGAATTGTGATATATGAGGCTAAATCTATTCAAACTTTGGAAATGAGGTCATGACTAAAAGTCAAGAACATAAATTACAGAGAGAAATTTTACACACAGGGATACTGTTTTCCAGTGCAATTATTCTCCGTTCATGATGAAAAACATCAAGCCTTCTACCTGTTCCAACAGAAAGCATCATGCTAATTGTCATGAAAGAATGGGAATTTGCAAACAAATAAATAGAGGAATTCCTAGAAACCTCGTAAACAAGTTCTCAGCCCTGCCTTACATGCATATGTACACTATATATTCGCTAACATATACCCATGTTTAAGACATAATTTAGCACTTCAAGGCAGAGATCTGGCAGTCTCATCAAGGTGACGATCAATGATATGAGATACAGTTTCAAGGAATGCAGCCTCGCTTGAGCCCGGGAGCACAGAATCCTTAGCCTCTTGGATTATCTCCTCAATCACGGATTCTTTCTTCAAGGTGTCTCGGCACATTATGCTTCCAATGGCTAAAGGGCTCAACCCCCTTTCAACAC
Source organism: Erythroxylum panamense (assembly GCA_027123425.1). Taxonomy (NCBI): domain Eukaryota; kingdom Viridiplantae; phylum Streptophyta; class Magnoliopsida; order Malpighiales; family Erythroxylaceae; genus Erythroxylum; species Erythroxylum panamense. The sequence continues at coordinate 4,172,289 of JAOTIZ010000004.1, read as the reverse complement.
CTTTCTTCAAAAGCATGGTGGAGATGCGAAGTGTGCGTGCGCATTCAACTGATAACTGCCATCCATAAAACTTCAGAAGGGATATATCTGCTTCAGCATCCAGTGATTTTATGTAGTCAACAGTCTCTGAGTCAAAAGGTTGACGAGCTTGGGGCCAATAAAGCCAATCAAAATTGCAATCTTCAAACTGCAACAAAAATGCAATGTTGATAATGAGACATGAATGATGATATTAGCAATGGAATTTAAACCACAGATTGATGTCGGTGAAATGAAACCAAACCAGAGAAATATTAACAAAAACTGTATAGAGAAATCAAAAGCCAAAGGACAAGAAGTTGCACTGACTTGCGGGAAAAATTACTCAAGGAAACAACACTTACACTTTCTGGCAAGCAGTATCCATGGTCAATCGGAATCAACACAGTCTGGCCACTTTCTGCATCTTTGCTCAGTAAGATGTTCCCAGCATGCCTATCTGCATTTGCCATCCGTATATCCAGTACAGCAATTTTATGAACTTCCTTCAATGGAAAGGCACCAGGACCCATATCCTCGCAACTTCCACTGTTCTCCATAAACATCTGCAAGGATCCAATCTTGGTGCTTATATCCCCCGAGTAATTAAATCGTTTATGCAAGCATTTGACCATAGCTGTGGGTGGTACCCCAGCAAAGCCCTTCTCAGCACAGAACAGGGACCTGCGTCCCCTCTTTGGATGGTCCAAAATGTAAGCTGCAACTTCCCTGAGAGCCCCTTCTCCAACTCTTGTGCCCTTTTTCAGCCCTTCACCATCATGAGATACCGTTAGACCATTAGGATTATTTACGGCATTTGGTTCCTCATCAATGGGCTTGAAAACAGAAACAAATCTCTGTCCCCGTGAATCCTGCATGAAGTAAGTCCCTCCTGTACCTTCCATAGACCTAATCGGGTCATTCCCGCTATCTAACCCATCAAATGTAGAATTAATCATGTCCCAAACTTCAGAGGGAAGATTAATTTTGGGGTTGACAACAATTGGCTCCAACAAAAAATCCGTGTAAGTAGTCTTTCTTGGAAAAAAATTTCCGCTAACTTCAAAGCTTGACCTATCGTTATCGTCAGCAGCAGCATCATACCGTCTCCTACCTGTGTCTTGATCACCCACTCGTGGGACCTCAATGGGCAATTCTAAGTGTTTCTCCACAGGCCTTGCCCGGACCTTCACAGATTTCCTTACTAACAAATGTATTGCAGTGTCATGACGATATTTACAAATGTCATCAATGAGCCATTGATCCTCAAGTGGTTTCCCATCACAAATCACTTCTTGCTCATCAAGATCATAAAACTGCTTCTCCTTCTTCGCAATCTGTTGCTTCACATACCCAACATCCCTCCCCCGCTCTACACAGAACGAAAACTCTTTCCCACTCACAGTCCTAACTTTTATAACCTGAAGATCAGACAGCCTAAGAACCAAATTCAGAACATTCCCATCACCAATGCCATAATCACGGACAAGAGAGTTGCTCCTTGACAACTCCCGACCTCCACATACCAGTTTTTGATTCTTTACAACAAACCCTTTACATGATTGAATCCGCCGCTTCACAGATTCAATAGAATCAGACTCCAAAACACTCATGGGCATCATAGACCCCCCAACTGATAGATACACCATAATGGACTCCTCAGAGAACACACCAGGTTGGGCCTTGCCATAATCAGACGGCAAAGCAGCGTCATTCTGAATGGGAGCGAGAGCAACAATAGCAATAGACATTTTCCTTTTCTTTTAAGCTATTCCCCTCTCCCTCTCGAACAAATTATTTCAGTTACAACATCAACACTAAACAAATAAAAAACATCACTCTATATTCTTGTACTCCACTTTAACGGCCATCTAATCAAAACCTCATAATGATCAAGTAAAACCCTAAAGTACAAACCAAACCGACCTGTACAAAAACCCTAGAAAAGTAAAACTCCGATAAATCGGAGCCGAAGCTAAAGCGAATCAGGGCCAAAATGATCGTTTAAAGGAGAGATCGAAATAACGGAATCAAAAAATCGAAAAAAGAAGCAAATTATCGACGAAGACTGAGAAAAGAAGCAACGATTTGGACGATTAAGCGCATAGAAAAATTAAATGTAAACAAAAGGATTCTTACCGAAAGGGTTGGAAGAACCGAAGAAGATTAGCAGGAGTAAGCGAGAATAAAAAAATCAAATCTACTTTTAGTAAAATTCATATTATCCAATAGCCAATCCCTACGCTTCACAAACAAACATCGTCTCCGAGAGAGAGAATCGGGCAAAGTAGAAAACGTGTAGAGTGAAAATGGCCTGTTCTTCACGGGAAGATCGTTGATATGTAGTTTTTTTTGACTTTTAAAACAAAATGTCCAACCTCGGACCCTTCCTGTTGGTTTCCTTTTTTTTATACAATATATATATTCCCTTTTTGAGAAATTTATTACTGTTCATACTTTGGCTTAGTTATTAGCATTACATTACATAGTCGAATGATTCAATTCAACGGCTCCCTGTCAACCCATGATGTCGGCCGTTACTTTTTGTTCTTTTATTTTTCTTTTGACTGATTTTTCATTATTTTTATATTTGTCTAACGGTCAGTTGTATTGTTTTCAAAAATTTTCTTTTAAATTGAGTGCTGATAATTGATGAAGACTTTTGCGTGTGCCTCGTCACAATACATTCAACGTTCTGACAAATATCGGACATGTTTGGTAAATGGTGAATTGTATTAATTGGTAGTTGGTAGTTGATTTGATCAATAAATAATATCGGCTATTTATTAAAAATGTTTGATAAAATTAGTGTTTAGTAATAATTGATGTGTAAAATGACTTATGAGAGTATGATTTAAAAAAATTATAAGGACATGAATATTATATTTCTTAGTATTTCGTTGAATGTTCTTGTAACAATTTAGATATTTAATTTTACAAAAATTAAGTCTATAATTTTAATAAAAAACATAATAATAATAATAATAATAATAATAATAATAATAATTTAATGTTAAATTCTTTATTAATATAAATGATGCAGCGAGTTACATTATATTAGTAATTTTTTATATAATATGTATAAATTTTATTAATTAATAAATTAAAAATATCTATAATTATAAAATGACAAAAATACGATATATATCATAATTCAAAAATTATGAAAAAGGGTATAATTGATTTTTTACCTATTAATTTTTGGCTGATCATCCTAAATGGAGCTTTTAGAAATTAACTTATTGAGATTAAATAAGCTAACTAATAAGTTATTCATCAAACACATCAATAACTTTTTAAGATGGTCAAAAAGTTAACTTTTAGTCAATAAATTAAAAAACAACTGATAAATTGTTTGCCAAATACTTCCATTATAAAATAAATTTGTTTAATTTTGTAATTATAATTTAAATTTTAAAAGTGACAATTAATTTTAATATTTTAATTTTTGATAAGAATTTACTTTTTGAATTTCGGGCTATAATTATAAAATTTAGCAAAATTTGAGTTTTTTTATAATTAACCCTATTATAGATGTTGTTGTGAGGAATTAAAATTTAAGAGTGTTATCTTTGGAAAAAAATTAATAAATTATGATTTAAAAATAATAATTTATAAATTATATGTTCTAAATAGATTATCAAACATTAGGAATTTAAATTAATTTATAATCGAAATGGTTAAAGAGAATCAGTAAGAGTAAACACAAAATCGAGTACCGGTCGTCGAAGTTAAGAAGAAAGCATCTTTTTGAGTCAAATTGCATAACATCATGCAACAAGGATGAACTTGTTGGATGGAACCTATTGAGAGATCAGTATTGCTACCACCAATCTTACTTACTGACAAAACTGGAAGTACCCATCTTACAGTCTTTCTTCTTGGTGTCTTTGTAACCAGGAAAACCAAGTTTCTTGACCTATTTTTAGGTTACTAGCTCAACTTCACGAGTGACGTATGGGTTTGAGATAGAGTATGTCCGAGAGACCCGCAAACTCGTGTACTGATTGGAAAATTCAGGAGTAGGTTTCTGCGTATGTCATAAAAAGTACTTGTTTAAGTTGTTTTTGTCTTCTAAATGCTTTCCCTTTCAGTCCTTTTACAAAGGAAAATAAAGAGAAACAAGTGGACATGTTTTGCTTACGTTTGAATTAATGCGAATTGGCAATATGGATAGGTTCGAGGAAGACGGCTTGCATATCTGTAAAAGCGCTGACGTAATAAACAGAAACTGAGGCTGTGGTACGGAGACAAGATCCTCTGTCCAATTTTATAGTGTTTTATTGTGTCCAGTGAATCTCAGTTATTTATTTCTGCGAGATCCGCATTTATTTATGCGAGACTCACATAAATAAATGGCCGAGATTTACTGAACACAATAAGACACCATAAAATTAGACAGAAGATCTGGACTCCGTGACACGTCTTAGGCTTAGGCTCACTGGAAATGCGGTGAGACTTGACACCTCAAATAAAGTTATCTAATTTGCGTTCCAACCCAAATTCAATCAAACACTCGGGCGAATTATAAAGCAATGTTCATTGACCATGAGACACCGTCATTTTCAGTTCGTGAAAGGTTAAGAAGCAAAAACTTGCCAAGTATTTTCAACAGCCATATACAGCTTGCAAAGAGAAGAAACGAGGCAAGGATGTAGCTTCAAATTTCTATATCTGGACACAAATGTGCGTCAGTACAGTTGAAGGAGAACAATATGTGAACAAAATTGCCAGCATTTGCAGAATTAGGTTGCAACTAAGCAACCTTGACAGCAAAAACAAGCCACCAAAATGCCAAGTACGGCTCCTGCAAGGACTTGGGACGGAGTATGACCAAGAAGTTCTTTGAGCTTTCTTTGACTGATAGGATGCCCTTGAAACAGGTCCTCAATTATCACATTAAGAACCTATAGTCCATGAACATAGGATTCAGCTTCCAGAAATGTCAAATGTAATTCCAGGCCACCACATATTTGGAAGAAGAAACCCAACCATCTCATAGGAAGAGTTAAAGCTGAAACTGCTGTTGAATAAGTCTAACAATAAGTAGTATTATAACCTTAGACAGCGAAAGAACTAATCAGAGTATTTGACTGAAAGCCAGAAGCAATGAACCACAAGATGCAATGGTCGATCAGAAGCTCGCCTTTGGCTCACTCCCAAGTGTATTTGCGCATGACAGGGTATGACTGATATATTACATGACATATTTCATAGGAAATGCAGCATGTCTAAAAGCAATCAACCATGGATGGTTATAATTTCCACTAACAAACTTGAGCCATGACTCAGAATTTGCTTCACCATATTAAATATGAGAGCTTGCGATTTAGCCTTCTAATTAAGTATCATAATTAATCAGGGTCGATAAGTATTGAAAGTCAAGTTGTTGCAATTAATTAAACCTCTAGTGAACTACAGGGCTTCTAACTGTGTTACAATCATAATGACAATTCTGGCCAATCGTTGTATGTTTGCACGAAACAACATACATAACTGGCAGCAATCTGCTGATACAAATCTTCCAAGTATAAACAGACATAAAGTTAGGCTCTGTGCTTAATGATTGGAATCTGCACTAAACGACAGAATATTGCTAGAGCTCCAAAGAAGCAAAGCTTACAAACAATCCAACCGGCAGATGCTAAATGACTAAGACCTCAAATCTAAATTTATCAGATAAAGTTGCAATGTGTCAAAGGGACTCTAAAGTTCACAATTAGGAACATTTTACTGCGTTGGCTTTGGTTATAGCACAAAGAATGTAGAACAATCTGTTTCTCAACAACTCTAGAACCCACCTGTTGCAAATCCATCTAAATTCCAAAGAAGAAGAAAACTAAATTACTTAATGACCATCTGGTGAAGAGACAGCATAGGAGTCATCCCTCTTCCTCGTACTGCTTTTTTCACATTATCCATCAAATAGACTATATACAGTGTGATCACATGAAGATAAGTTGGTTTAAGTTTCTAATGGAAAAGGCTTATAAATATAACTGAAAAGGTCTCTATACTTGTGTCATCTAGGCAGGGAATAAAAACCAAACACTCAGTAGACATGAGGACTATCTAAAATACTTTGGCAAAGGAAAAATGTAATCACCATTATATCCTCATTCTATCATCAACCATAGAAAACCAAATACCCATCTGAGCAATCAGTCAAATTCTCTTACTTCAACAAACCAAGACTCACTGGAATTAGCATACCAATAGACACAGAATCGTTAAGATACCAACCACACTAAGAAAAAGGTAATAACTTTTGCAAAATAATAATGAGCATTGCGTATTAAAACCAAACACAGACAACCTGCGAAGAAAACGAAATTTAAGGCCTCACCTCAGCTTGCATACCTGCATGTCGTCTGACGCCGATTGCATCGTACATAACTATAAGACTAAACCCCAAACAAACCGGAAATAAGGAGTCTGCCACTCCATGACAAAGCGCAACTGACGTTGTCAAAGCTGTGCACAAAGCGGAGTGTGAGGATGGCATCCCTCCAGAGGCAAAAAGTATTCTCAAATCCCATTTCTTTTCAATAAAGAAGTTCAAAACTACTTTTATCGATTGCGCGATAAACCAAGACAACAAAGCCGATACAAACGTTGGGTTCGCGGCCAATGTCGCTACGAACGGACTTATCCTGTGCTTAGCGTTTGATGTTACGCTTAACAAAGCCGACCCAAAAGACCCGTTTTGCAAGTGATTTCCACCGTATTGGTTCGCTGCCTTAACTGATTTGTCACTGTAGGCCTGCAATCTCGATACCCACTTTTTGCCTTGCGATGAAGCTAATCCCTTCATCGAACCCCAAAACGAGTTCATCGAAAATCTGTAAACACAGCATGTTGGGTTTCGAGTTTTGGGATTTCTATAACAGGAACAGACGAATGAAAGTTGTGCGTTGCAGAGAAGTTTAGTTCTGGGACTGGGAAGCAGAGAGTTAAAGGCGAGAGACTTAAAAGAAGGGTTCTTGAGTGTTAAAGAATCCATGGAAGTGAAAGACTGCGTTCAAATTCAGACAGCATTTCAAGGGAAGAGTCCAGAGTCAGAGAGAGAAGTAAAGAAGATGCTGTTGTTGTTGCGTATGCTTCGCAAGGATTCGCTCTGTGGTCCTGTTATTTAACTTGTGGTGGAGATAGAAAAAGAGGCCCTGACAGATCCTTAAAATAACGACGATGCCATGTATCCAACTTTGTTGGGGAAGGAATATGCTTGTTATGGTTCCATATCCACGGGCTCGTGCTGGAGTGTTGCTATTCCAGTCACCACTGGATCAAGGTGAATATGGAAATAAGCCCAAGAGAATACGCTGCAGAATAGGGATGTCAAAGTCTTAGGCAATCGCTAAATTTTAATTGTCGGATTTAGGCTTGTTCCAACTACAGGCATATAGAAAGCAATAATGGTTAGTCGTCGATCAGAAGGGACTTGATAAAATTGGAACAATGTTCTACTTGGATTTGGAACAACTAGTTGAGTGGATTTGTGCCGTCGAAAAAAGAAAGCTGTAACTTGGGAGGTTTGATAGATACAGAAGTGGAAGATGGTAAAGGGGATGAAACGGATGGACTTGCAGGTGTGAGAATGTGACCAATATGTGCTGGTTGAACAGAAGCGCCCGGAGGTAAAAATGTGGCAGAAGTGGAGGTGGGTTCTAATGATATCAAACAACACCACACTCACACATACACACACACGCACACGTGCGTGCGAAAGAGAGGGAGAGAAGAGACGAGGCGAGTTTATAATTTAATCCCAAAACATGTGATTATAGTAATGCTTCATTACACTCTTTTATAGGCAACAAAAACAATAAAAATACTAGAGTTTACTTACAAGCTGTTTGGTATGCGATGAATTGAGATTAAATTCAATTTATCTGTTTGGTATTTAAAAAAGAGCATGAATTCAATTCGACTAAGATTCAAATCTCACTTTTTTAAGAGGTTGAATTCACGTTAAAAATCACGTGAATTCAACCCAACAATTGCGCCTCTCACAACTACTGCGCTCATGTGAATTATTTCCAACCTCTTGAAAATTCTTCTTCTCTTCTCCTCTTCTCCAACTCTTATTATTATTATTATTATTAAGGAAAAA
>JAOTIZ010000004.1:4140306-4162506 GCA_027123425.1 Erythroxylum panamense | reverse complement strand
GGACCCAGAAGAATACCCCGTTAGGCAACGGGCGTATAGCAACCACATTTGAGCGAGATAAAAGGTCGGGATCAGTTCGCGTCTGCAGTAATGTCTGAGAATAATTGTGTTTTTCAGAATTTTGTACAAATAATTAGGTACAAATGATTAGGTCATGTTGTAAAGTCAACATACTGAATTAAATGGTATTTATAAAAAGGGCCCCGAGGCCATTGGATTGTTTATGTAATTTGTTTTCCGCATAATATATAAAGTATGTGTATGTTTCAAAAAAAAATTTATACTGAGTTTTGACTGAGTGTTGTAGCACGCCACCCTCACAGGGCACGGACTCGGATATCACCATCGATGTCCGGTTCGGGTCATGCGGGAGTGGGGTGTTACATGTATAGTAAGAACAGATAGTCCCTAGTTTCAGTTCTTCTCTTACACCAAAAGTAGATTTGATCCAAATTCTTGATAAATTGAAGTCTGTCCATTGTTACTATTCTATTCCTAACCACCAGCCATAGAAGGAAAGCAGAACTTGGTCTGAGAATATTACACCAGATAACCTTACCCCAAGGATCATCTTGATCAAAGTGATAGAGCCATTTCTTATAGATTTTGCTAGAGAAGCTCTCAATAGGAGATCCTTTCCATAGATAACAATCGTAAGAGCTAGAATCAGGAAGGTATGAATGATGGATTGCATCAAGAAATTGAAGCCATTCATTTTGATTGATAAGAATAGCCACCTTAGATCTTACAAATAGCAATAGGGTTTGAGGAAAGAGGACTTGAACTAGTCCAATTATCATGTCATAGGAAAGTAGTCTGTCCATTCTCAATTTTACAGAAAACATCATTAGCAACTTCTTGCCCTTTTTTTATAAAAAAAATATGATTAAGGAACCAAGAATAAGATGGCCTTATAGAGAGGGACCATATGTTGTTCCTTTTCAAAAAGTAACTATGAAGCCATTTTATCCATAATGAATGATTATCTTGGACCATTCTCCAAAGCCTCTTAATAAAAAAGACATTATTAGCAACTCTTACGGAAATGATTCCTAGACCCCCTTCACCTTTGGTTTACACAGATCAGTCCATTTAACTTTAGGAAAACTAGAACCTCCATTTTCTTTACCCCATAAATCCCTCGTCATCTTCTCCACAGTTTTGATTAGTTTCTTTGACAAGGGAAAATGAGTACTCCAATAAAGATGCAAGGAACATAAAACAAACTTAATAAGTTGGACTCTTCCACCATAGTCCATTTGCCAAGTCTCCTTTGAATTTTTTCAATAAGAGGTAGACAACCATTGAAGGATAACCTTTTGGTAGAAATAGGAAGACCCAGATACTACAGAGGAGGATTTTTCATGTCCGTACCAGTCAGAGAGGAAATAGTGCCTTGGAGAGGTTCTGCCGTAGTAGAGAGTACAAAGTGGCTTTTTTGAAGATTTACTTTAAGACCTGACGTATTAGAGAATTCATTATGAGTGTCCATTAGTAGCTTAACAGAGTCTAGATGTGCTTTGGAGAAAAGAATAAGAACATCTGCAAAACAAAGATAGGTGCGTAAAAGTCTTCTACATTTGGAGTGGAACTTGAATTTAGGACTATGAGAGACTTTGGCCTTAATCATTAGCATGAGCACTTCCATACATAAGATAATAAGTAAGGAGACAAGGGATCCCCTTATTTGATTCCTCTCTTCTTCTCGAAAATTCTAGAAGGTATGTCATTAATAAGTACACTGTAGGCAGTAATTGTGACGCAAGCCTTGATCCAATTAATAAAAAGATCAGGAAAATTGAACTCCTTAAGAACCCTTAATAGGAAAGGCCAATTGATGCAATCAAAAGCTTTGTTGAAATCAATTTTAACAACACAATTAGGGAAAGAGTTCCTTTTGGTATATCCTTTAAGGAGTTCATGGGCAATAAGAATGTTATCACCAATATCTTTATTTTTCATAAAGGCAGTTTGATTTTCACCGATAATGAGATTAAGAACTTCCTTCAACCGCTTTGTTAGGATCTTAGCAATGACTTTGTAGAGAAAATTAGTGCATGCAATTTGCTTGAAATCACCAAAAGTAGAGGGGAGTTTTGGGAATTAAATAGAGAAATGTTTTATTAAACTCCTTTAGGAGCACCCCTTTATTAAAAAAAACTCATCAATGGCCTCTCTTACCATGGGTCCTATAATAGATCATATCTTTTGAAAGAAAAGCCATTAAGCCCATCCGGTCTAGGAGCTTTAATCCCATTCATTGCAAAGACCACAACATTGATCTCATCATCAGTAATGTCTTCCACCAATTCCATAGCAACTTCAGGTGAGATTCTGTTGATAATAATGTCCTTGAGAGAGTCCATAGAGGAACCCAAAAGCCCTTTATAGAAATTAACAACTTCCTCCAAGATACTTGGTTGATCATTGAGAATTCTTCCCTATATATTGGTAATCGAGCATATTTTATTAACATTCCTTCTATCGGATAGGGAATTGAAAAAGAATTTGGAAGCTCTATCCTCTTCCCTAAGCCAATTAATTTGAGCCTTTTGATGGATGAGTGAGAAATGATCTTATACTACTCTTAGGTAGCGATCAAGTTCCAACTTTTCCTTCAAAATAAGGTCCGAATCAATGGGATTATGAGAGAGTAAAATTTAAGTTGCAGCTAGCCTTTCCTTAGCAATATCAATAGCAGTTTGAGTATTAGGGGAATGAGAAGCTTTCAATATCTTCAACTCAGCTTTAATTGCTTTAATTTTTTAGCAGCATACGAATTGCCTAGAGCCTGAAACTTGAACTACTAAACCTCCTAATTGCATCATTGAATCCTTCAACTTTAGTAAGATAATTATTAAATCTAAAGGGATGTGGGGTAGGGGACTTCTGGAAGAGTCCCTCAATTAGAAATGGAGTATGATTAGAGAAGAGAGGATCCATGAATACAACCTTACTATTGGCAAATTAGAAAAGCCATTCCCCATTAACAAGAGCCCTGTCCAATTTTTTTCGAATAAGCCAAGAAACCTTTTGTTTATTAGTCAATGTGAAGAAGTAACCTCATTTTGAAATTAGTTACACCCATCTACTCCACACATAGTTTTAGATCTTCATTGTAGCTCCTTAGGTTGTAATTTCCTTCTTCTTTAGATCTGACGATTGTAGAATTGAAATCACCTACTATCATTCCAAGACCAGATAGGGTGTTTTGAATGCCTTTTAAAATGGTTCGTAAAGAGCTTCTTTGAAATATTGTGTTAAATCTGTAAACAAAAGAAGAGTATATAGTAGTTCCTTCCAAAATGATGTGGATTTTAAGATGTATCAGCTGCTCATTAGAAGGTATCTCCTCCACTTTGACAAAATTAGCATTAAAATCAATAATGATTCTACAATAATGATGATAACGATGGTTGGATAAAAAGGACCAATAAGAACCAAAGATCTTTATCTTATTCATATTCTCATACCTAATTTTAGTTTCCAGTAAAACTACAATAAGGGGCTTAATCCTCTTGTTAAAATCCCCCAAATCATTTAGCTTTTTTAGGCAATTAACACGACGAAAATTCCATATTAAGGCTGACATAATAATATATTTTAACCTTTGGCCCCTTTCCTCCTTCCATTCCTCTGACTTCTTATACTGGTCACATTTTGAGGGTTTTCAAGCTCACTTCCATTAGTCGCCTTTTCACTAAAGGAGTTAGTGTAAGAAGTAGCATCCTCCTCATATAGGGAGTTTGCATCAAAGGGTAAGAAATGGGTAGCATTTGTTAAATCTCCCTTTTTTTGGAGAACCCTCTCCTTATCACCAACCTGAACCTGTTTAGACACATTAGCCTCCTTTTAGATGACATTCTCTATATCCACCACCTGAAAGCATTTTGTTCCTCTCTCATTTGATGGAGGTGCTTTGATCTTTTCTCAGTTCCTTATACCGTATCATCTAGGTTAGCTGAGGAGCATTTGGGCAGCTGAAACCATCTTCAAGACCCATTAATTCCGTATAATTGCCTTTATAAAAAACCTTACCAGTTGGTTTCCACACTTTCCTTTACATAATAACCGAGGGTTTCCAACTGTATGAGACATAAATCACGTCTTCTTGGAAAGCATTGTTAATGCCAAGCTATATAATTGAGATATAGTCTGGAAACTCCTTGGATCTGTCCACATTGACACATATAGCCAACTATTTTCCTCTTTATAGTAGTTTCATTACATATATAGAGGTCTACCAATGAAGCTAACCAAGGAACTAAGACCTTGTGTAGTCTAATACTCTAATGGAATGTTATGTAAGTTAATCCACAATGGAAAGTTATGTACCTTAATGTTTTCAAGCATTATACCCGGATGCCATTTTTGTAGGAATAGAGGAAGTTGTGCTGCATACCAAGGACTTCCTCCAATATCTTATTTGATTCATCTTTTTTTTGAAAAAATTAAATGGAGTATATATATTGAAAATGATTCAAGAAATAGTACTACGTCTCCCTTGCCAAAAATGCTTAACAAAATGACTTCATTTCTGAGCCCCTACATTAACAACACGACAATGTTTCTTGATTGATGAAGGGTCTAGATGTACTTTTCGTACCCGTCATCTTCCTTATTTGCTTCATCTTGAGAGGTAAAGGTGAATAAGACCATATTGTCTTCAGTAAGAAGAACATCAAAGAGTCCTTTATTTTCCAATGACTAATTGCCCAATTTTAAATGATAGGAAAGGTAGGTTGTCGTTCCATGAAGAATCCCACCAGGGAGGATTCCCATATTCTAGCGTCATTCCATAGGGTCTCAATATTTGGAAGCACTATTGGCTTGCCATCAATAACTTTTAGTGAGTTATACTAAAGAGTGACACCAGTTGGCTCACCCACAACTTATTTCTAGCTTTTGTTCCATGGAATATTAGGAGAAGAAGAATCGGTGAGGGCTTGCTTATGCTGCAAGGTATTATTTGGGGAGGAAAGAGGAGGGTTTGAGGTGGTGGAAAAGGGTAATAGATTTTGTTGAATCTGCTGGGTTTGAATCAGAGGTTGAGAAGAGGGCTATTTTTTGGTAGGGATGATAGGGGAGGAAGATTTTGGTGAGGGTAAAGGGGGGAAATCGTATTAGAGTCAAGCTGCATTAGGCTTAGTTGACAAGGAAATAGGAAAGAATAACTTTTCAAAATAAAAAGGAGTGGTGATCAGGTGATAGTTTGAGAAACAAAGTTGACTAAAAGGTAGGAAATTTCCAAAGATCCTTGTGGAGAATACCATAAGGAGGTTGGAACCAGAACTGAAGGCACTCAACGTAAAGAGAAGGAAGAGCATCTCACTCCTCTTTGCGACTTGTATTCTGCTTTGGTTGTAGAGAACGCAATCACAGGTTGTTTCTTTGAAGACCATGATATTGCATCAGTGTTAAGATAAAAAAAACATACCTTGATGTGCTTTTTCTTGTTTCTATATCTCCACCCCAATCACTATCTATGTAACCTACAAGATTTATATAATTGACATTTGCATTAAAAATTCCTTCATTCAAAGTACCTTTGATATATCGAAAATCCTCTTTACTCCTTGTAAATGACAAGTACGAGGCTTTTCTACGAATATGTTAAGTAATCTAACTCTAAAAACTATATATGCTCTGGTTGCAGATAAACACCTTAGAATTCCAATTAAACTATTGTAGGAAGTTGAATTTATAGATCTCCCTTTGTCTTCTTTTATTCGTTTCAATTTCTCTTCACATGGGATACGAGTTGGTTTTGAATTCTCCATCTTAAATTTCTTCAAAATATTATACACATACTTCTTTTGGGCAATAAAAATTTCATCATCTTGTTGAATTGCCTTTATTCTAAGAAAATAAGACATTAAACCAAAGTTTATCATATCAAATGATTTTATCATAACCTCCCTAAATTATGCAATCATCTTTGGGTTGTTTTCAGTAAAAATTAGATCATCAACATAAAGACACACAATTAAAATATTACCAGGCTCAACAAATTTAACATAAAAAGTATGCTCAAAAGGGCATCTTTCAAAATCATGCTTCATGAAGTATTAATCAATTCTTTTGTATTATGCTTTTGATGCCTACTTCAATCCATACAGTGTTTTCTTGAACATGTAAATTTTATCTTCTTTTCCTTTAATTTCATACCCTGCAGGTTGCTCAACATACACTTCCTCTTCCAAAATTCCATTTAAAAAGGTAGATTTTACATCCATTTGATAAATTTTTTAGTTATTTTGAGCTAACAGCGAGACAATAATGTGAATAGTATCCAATTTTGCAACAAGAGCAAATACTTCAAAGTATTCAATACCTGGTTTTTGGTTATGTCCTTCTGTAACCAACTTAATTTTAAACCGATTAATCTCACCATTAGTCTTGTACGTTTTCTTGTACACCCTTTTACTCCTATAAGCTCATCAGTGGCAAATCTATTAATTTCCTTATATCATTCTTTTCAATTGCATATATTTCTTCATTCATGACTTTCCTCCATTTCAAGTCATTTGATGCCTCCTTATAATTAACTGGTTCACAATCTACAAATAAAGCAAAATTGATGATCTCTTCATCAAATAGATCATTATCAGTACCTATCACATAATCTTCCAATCTGGCTGGTAATTGACGACATCTTTGGGGTCTACTAGATGTCTCTAGCTGATATACTAAATATGCCTGAGTATTTTCTTCTTCACATCTTTATGAAATTACCACTGGCCTTTTTTGAGAAGTTGAAGACTAATCCCATATTCCATCCTTATTAAAATTTACATCATAATTATTAATCATCTTTTTTGTATTTGGATTGTATAATTTATAAGCCTTTGAATTTGTACTATAACCTATAAAAATACATTTCTCACCTTTGTTATTCAACTTCTTCCTCGATTGATCTGGTAAATAAGTACAAGTAATACACCAAAAAACTTTGAGATGCCAAATGGAAGGTTTTCTTCAGTTCCAAGCTTCCTCAAGTGTTTTGTTATTAAGGCTTTTTTATTGGACACTTGTTTAAATTATAAACTGCACAAGCAATAGCTTCTGCACAAAATTCTTTTGGCAATTGTTTAGATATTAACATGCATCTTACCATGTACATAATAGTTCTATTCTTCCTTTTTGCTACTCCATTTTATTAAGGCGTGTATCTGGTAGACAATTGATGTTAAATTTCATACTACTCAAGGACTTCTATGCATGCAAGATACTATAGAACCACTTTGTTTTTCCACAAACTCTTTAAATGATTTAAACGCATCATAAGCTTCTGATTTCTGCTCTGGAAAATACACTCAAGCTTTTATACTAAATCATCAATAAAAGTAATAAAATATCTATTACCTTTATTGGAGGAACTTCAACAGTATATAAATCTGAATGAATAATTTCCAATAGCTTCTTTGCTCTATAAGACTTTCCAATTGGAAATACATCCCTATACTTTTTTCCCATCTCACATGTCTCACATACATTATTAGGAATATTCACAACAGGTAAGCTAGATATAAGCTCATTTCTTGATATATAATTTAATTAAGAAAAATGAAAATACTCAAAACGCATTTATCATAGCCTATTTGCATTAGGTGTCACAGAATTCAAGCAAGCAAAATTTTCATGATGAATTTTTAGTGGGAATAGATGGTTGGAAGACATCTTCCACTCCTGTCTATCAAAGTACATAAATCATGATGAATATGCATTTTATAACCTTTCTCGATAATTGACCATGTTCAATAAATTATGATGAAGATCAGGGCTATAGAAAACATTAAAGATAAAAGTTTTAGAACCATCATTCAGCCTAATGGATACTTGACCTTCCCTAAAATAGGAATATTTGAATTATTTCCAAATTTGACTGTTGATTGAACATTTTCATCTAAAGAAAAAAATAACTCCTTATTCTCACACATATGATTACTACAATCAAAATCTAAATACTAGATATTTTCATCTTCCACACAAGAGTTACTTGCTAAAAATAAACTTTCTATATTATTAGAATTCTCACCAAAATGTTGGTACTGATTTTCTACAACATTAGCCTTGTAGTTGCTCTGAGATTTGGATCTACAATCAACAGCTTTATGTTCATACCATCCATAATTAAAGTAATTAAAATTACATCTCTCTTGATATTGATTACTTCAGCCTCTTCCTTGATTGATAGGCTCAAAATTATTTCCTCCTCTTCCTTGACTAAATGTTCTAAAATTTTTCTCTCCCCTGGTTAAAATTATTCTCGCGACCTCTTCCTCTAAACTTTGCTTTCCTTTGCTTCTAAAATCTCCTCTTCCTCCATTATTAAACCCACAACCTCTACGATCAGCATTTTGATTAGATTCTGCAACATTATTAAAATTCATCTGGTCTTTTAAGGCTTCTTTTGTTGTCTTTTCTGTTTTCTCCAATATTTTGCTAACATGACTTTCAGTGCTTCACTGTAACTCTATTACAGTCATAGTCTTCGTATCATATAACTCTAGTATTGTAGTCACAATATGGTCAAATCTAATAGGCATGGTGTGTAGAATCTTTTCCACCACCTCACTATCTGAAATATTCTCCCCGTACAGCCTCATTTTGTTGACAAGATTAGTAACACAAGAAAAATATTGTTCAACAGTTTCTGAATTAGACATTTCATATCACTCATATTTTCTATGCAGGGATTGCAATTTGGATTTTTGAGCCTTATCTATAATTTTGTAACCCAGCTTCAAAATACTTATTTTTTTTGGCAGTTTTAGGATTAGCAATTTTGCCAAAGACTGAATAATCTACTCCTTAGTGAATTTGGGATGACACCAACTGATCATTCCTTTGAGAATTTTCATCAGCTCTTCCTTGTAAGTCTGGATCAACAAGATTCCAAATATTGTGAGCCTTAAGGTGGGTAGATATTAAAATCTCCCAATAATTGTAATCAATTTTACTGTCTAATTTAGGACTTGATTACACAATATTATAATTGTTTCACATCTCTCACTTTTAAATGAACCGCTCTCCGACAAGTATAAGAGCACTTTCTCTCTTTTTTTCCCTCTCAAATCGCTTTAAAATGGAGCTGGATTCATCTCACTCTTATACCAATTTGATATCAAATGACACAACACTCACACACACGAAAGAGAGGGAGAGAAGAGAAGAGGAGAGTTTATAGTTCAATAATTCAATCCCAAAACACACGACTATAGTTAGACTTCTTTACACTTTTTTATAGGCAACAAAAACAATAAAAATGCTAGAGCTTTACTTACAAGTAATCATCCTATTGGACCAAAATTTTGGTCAAATCATATGAAAGCTTAAGGAAGAAATAATATCCTCTCAACTTGCTTCCAGATTTTAGACCACAAGTTGTCTCTCTCTCCATTTGCATCATGATGATTTTGGCTCCCATTAAATGAAGATGCTTGTTATCTTTCTCCAATTGGCTACCATTTAATGTTGTTGTCTTCATCCATGCAAAGCTTAGCTTAATTTATTTACTAACATTATAAGGAAGTGAGAGATCAACGAGCTTGTCCACAATTCCAGAAACTACCAAGGTCAAAGACTCGTACCTTTAAAAAATGGAATGCTGCAAAGCTTCAATATGTTCTTATGTTTGAGATTAAACGTTATACATCTTTGCTGCAAAAGCACCAATCTCTTCATAAGAGGCCTGGCCTGTGTCGGTTTTGGAGGCATGAGCTCTCGAAGAAAGCACAAAATTGCAATGATTCTTCATCTTAATTTTTTTTTAATTTTCTTCCATTTCTAGAAGGAAGATTATCTAAAACAAAACAAAAAAGAAAAGAAAAGAGAGCAAAGTGAGTGACTAACATATTTTAAAAATATGGCAAAATAACATATTTTATAAATATTATATTCAACTCTAACCTCAATTCAAAAGTTCAATTTAATTTTTAATTTTCCAGTTACATTAATAATTTTAACAACAAAAATAAATTAATTGAAATACTAAAATGTTATCGTTTTAATTAATTATATTAAAAAATATTATTTTATGACGATTTGAATACATTTGAATCACCTTTAATTCAATCAATTATTAAGTTTATTGGTTTAATCAATTATTATAAATATCATTTTGTGATGCTCTTAAAAAATTGAAACAGCTTTAGGTCGACCCATCACATGTTCATTTCAAGTCCAAATACAACCTACTTAATGAACTACAAGTACAAGATCCGCCTAAAATCCAACTTTTTTCTTAATGATGAAACTTTGTACTGAATTCTTAAGGCTGTGAGATAAAATAATGGTGGGATGAGGTCTTACTTACTAGTAACTATTAGTCTATTGTTCAATAACTAGGCCTATTTATTTTAAGCTTGAAACACGGTCGAATTTATCGGCCCAAACTCAATCTAAAAGTTGATTCAAACTTTTTTTTTGGGTTAATTAAAAAATTTAAAACTTTTTTTTAATTTTTTTAATTATAATTCAACTTTAAAAATAATAATAAAATGATTAAAATTTTAATTTTTTAATTTTAACCTAATTTTAAAAAATAATAAAATTTTCAATTTTTTAATTTTTTAATTTTATTTCAAACGTTAGTGTTTTCGTTCAGTTTACTCATGTGACCTGTTACGAGGTATAGAACCCTTAACTATTAATATATATTAACTAAATTTAACACAACAAATGAAGATTAATTAAACGACGTTGTTTAATCACATAATTAAAACGAAATCGTTGTTTAAAAATGATCTAAATTAGATTACGCAATCCCGATAACCTTACGTTTTAATTTCAATTTTTTCTTTCATTTTTAGTTTGTTTTCTTGACACCCTCACTCTTCAATTTTCAAATTAAGCAGTCACGATACCCTCACACTAAGGGTATCAGGAGAACGAATTAAAAATAAAGAGTTTATTGATATATTATGCTGTAATGCAATAGTAGTTTTGGGCCTCAAAATAACGAATAGAAAATAAAAGGCTGAGATCAACAGGAGAACAACATATAACATTGAGATGAAATTGAAGAAAATTGAAAATTTGAGTATTTTATTGTTACTTTTTTAAGTTTGAGTTATAAAAAAATTGAAAATTTAACATTTTATTACTATTTTTTAAAGTTTGAGTTATAATTAAAAAATTGATAAAATTTGAGGTCTTTTTTGATAATTAACTCATTCTTTTAAACTCTAACTTCAATTGAATAAAATAAATATTAAGCCCTTAAAAATAATGTAAATAAGGTGAATATTTTTTAAATATTATTTTATACTATTAGAAAATTGTGGTCCACAATAATACTAGCAATATATCTTCTTAAATTTAAATTAAATTGGGTAGCTTGATTGAATAATCGTTGATCTAATTATCGCACGTAAAAAAGGATATAGAGTCAATCTTTGAATTTTGTCTTTTGTGTTTGTTGGGATGGACTATCCACCCTTTTTTTCACGAAGAAGGTATTAGTGATACTCCAATCTAGTCTGTCCACTCCTATGAATATAAGGTATATGTCAGCCATATTAATGATTATTTCATCTTAGATTTAGATATTTATGTGCGATTCTGACTGTAAATATTTGATGAATGACGATTTTGATAACAATGACAAAGTTTACGTTCCTCAATGACAAGAAGAGTAAAGTTAAAATCATCATCATCGTAACCTAGTTCAAAATTTCCAACAATTAAAATTTAAAGGTTAAATTATGTTAAGAAGTATTTGTTTTGTTTTGATTTTAATACTAAATTTTAATAAAATAGTTCGATAAAAACTTAACAAAATATTATTTTTATGTTTATAATATTTTAAAATAAGCATATACTAATTTAAAATTATAATAGTACTTTGTAAATAAGTAAAATCTATCTAGTTAAAAAATATAAATGAACACGTCGTTATAAATGTTGTTTTTCAATTAGAAGATCACGAGCTAAATGTTGAGACTTTGGAATATGAAAACACATATTCATTAAATGATTTATGCATGTTTGTTGCCTATCCCATGGCCTTCGTCCAGTGTTCAGACTGAAGGATTATATAAAAATTTCAATTAGCTAAATCGACAATTTAAGGGTATACTTAGTTTGAGGTTTTATTAATGAAATTAAATGAAATGTAATATCATTTCATCGCTTAAGAAGAGAGTTTATAATATAATAGAATAAGATAGGATGCAAGATAAAAGTTTTATATTAAATTTCATTTTATCGTAAACAGTAAAAATAAAAACATCTAATTTAGAAGTTTTATGATGAAATATAAAATGAACCGTTCTATACCTTACAAAGAACAATTTTTTAATATTAGTTCATTTATATTCTATTTCATTTTATTATAAACTATTTCTTTATTTTATTCCATTATATTCTATTAAAATTTTTACTTTTAATTAAACATAGCCTAAATCACACTCGAAAGCGTATTTATTCTTGTAAAACTTTCTATACCAAAGTAGAAAATTTTTATTTTAATACGTACTTGAATAAGATAATTTATTAAAAAGTAGTATAAATTTGCAAGTATAGACAGAGCACAGATCATTGGTCTTCCGGATGAGTTTGACTCGATCGATGGACCTATTCCAGCGTCAACTTTTATAAAATTTGCTTGGAAGAGAAGGGTAATATGGTAAATGCACGACCATACGAACAAGTCCGTCAGAATTTAGAAAGTTTCCCTGTGACCATCTCTTAACTGACCCTTCATTTAATCCCATTTCGCGGTTCTTTCTCCAACTTCCTCTTCTTCGATTCCTCCTTCCACACTTTACCAGGCCCTCTCTCTCTCTCTCTCTCTCTCTCTCTATCTTTCATTGAACAAGGAAAATAAAACAATAATAATAATAACAATAAACCTGTAATTCGTTATACCGTAACCTACTGGAGTGCCGGTTGATCGCATTATGGAGAACCTGATATCGTTGGTAAACAAGCTACAGAGGGCGTGTACGGCGCTTGGCGATCACGGCGAAGAGAGTGCATTGCCCACTCTTTGGGATTCGTTACCCGCCATTGCCGTCGTTGGAGGCCAGGTACCATCTCGAATCCCCCCGTTTCTTCTAAACCACAGATACAAACGACAACTTGTTTTTATATCATTTCTCACGTTCACTTTTGTCTAGTTTCAGTTTCATTGATAGATCTTTAATTTCTCTCTTTTATCTATTTGAGTATTTTCTTCCTTTCATCTTCTTCTTTTCTTTTTTAGTTTCATTTTGTTTATGTTACCAGTTGTTTACTAATCTGAGATTATTAGCTTCAATACGCTATTAGTTTCCATGTTTTGACAAACATGGATCTAAACGTGTCGTAGCTTGCGCGATCGGCAATCTATTCTATTCTAGAACAGGAGCTATTTACTGAGTGATGTATGAAATAACTATGTATTCTTGCCAAATTGGTCATTCTCTTTTCGTCTTATACTACGTGATACGTTTGTTTGTCTGAAGAAAATTTTGGATTTATCGCTTCCTTGTTGAAGTGTGATTGCCGAAAATCAGTAAACTCATTCCAGATTATATTTTCCTTTGACGAGTGAATTTTCAAGCTAAAAGTTTATATCCCATGTTTTATAGTCCAACACTTCCGTTGCGTAATCATTGAATGCATCCAGAGAATGGTTTTGAAAATTCCGTAATTTGGTTCTCTACAACTTAGTTTAAGAGCATTTAACAGAGAGAGAGGGATGGGATTCGTTCAATTTAACCACAGAGATGAAATAATTGTTTGTAGAGCTCTGGAAAATCTTCAGTGCTGGAGAGCATTGTTGGAAAGGACTTTTTGCCCCGTGGTGCAGGTAATTTAGTGTTAATTAAGTTTTTTTTTTTTTTGGTTATGCTCGTAGTTATTTGACCATTTGTTTGTAAGTATGAGCTTCCTATGACTGAAAATGATAATGATATCTGCTTGTAGGAATTGTTACACGGCGTCCTCTTGTCCTGCAGCTTCATAGGATTGACGAAGGAAAAGAATACGGAGAGTTCATGCATCTCCCCAAAAAGAAGTTCACTGATTTTGGTACAGTGCTAAAGAGACGAAGACTTCTTGTTTTATTCTCAGTCTGGTTTGGATATCCTGACCAAAATAATCTTGTCTAACCCTGTTTGAGCATTGAACATAAGTTTAGAGATTGTTAAACCTGTCCAATACTCAAAATGACGTCATTTTATACATTATACAGGATTGGACAGGTTACTTTAGACACAGATCCAAATTGATCAAAACGGTTTTTTCCATTTTTATTAATTATATTATAGTTTTTGTGCAAGTTATTTAATAAATTAATCTCCACAATAAATTTAATATATTTTTAACATATGAATTGCTGATTTTAATGGTAATAGCGGCTATCAGACAAGAAATCTCCGATGAGACGGATCGAGAGACGGGACGCACCAAACAAATCTCTACTGTTCCAATTCATTTAAGTGTCTATTCTCCTAATGGTAATTTGCAATAATATTTTAACTGCTTACAGTTGATAGGCATTTGTCTCTAAATCATTCATGAGTCTTAAGGTCTTCATTCTTATTTCAACTTTGTTTTGGTAAATCATTCATTTATAGCATACATTTTGCCTCCGAATGAAATTACTTATTTACGCTGAGACATAGGATACACCCATTCAAGTTAATTATTAATTCCAAAAGAAGCCCTTTTGAGAATAACTTTAGCACTCGTTACTTGATTATCAATTTGACCTCCAATTGTCGTGTTTTTACATTTTGGCATCCTGAATGCATGTTATGATCATCATATTCTTAACTCTAGGATTTTTGGCCCTTGTCCTCAATTTGGAGGTTCCTGACTAAATGACTATTTGTATTGTGGCAGTTGTGAATTTGACATTGATTGATCTTCCTGGACTAACTAAAGTAGCTGTAGGTGAGCAAGTTGTATCTTTGTCCTTAGTTTTTTATGAATTTTCCACATTGCTTGAGTTCTTTACTGTAAGACTGAATGATGGGCAATGCCTAATTGCCTACTGACGTTTCATAGATGGTCAACATGAAAGTATCGTGCAGGACATAGAGAATATGGTGCGATCTTTTATTGAAAAGGTAATTGTTATCCCCTTTTGGATCTACTTTCCTGCTTATGGAATACGATTTTTCATAGCAACAATATATCTTTGCAGCCCAATTGCATTATTCTAGCAATTTCTCCTGCCAATCAAGATCTTGCTACATCTGACGCAATTAAGATCTCTCGTGAAGTTGACCCTAAGGGTAAGCTTTTCAGACAGCTTTTCTTACAAGAACTCTAGAAGTAGTTAATAGCAGTACTTTATAGCTTCACATTTGTTAATTTGGTAGTGTAACATCCTATCGAAGTATCAAATTGCGAACGAATTAGTGATTGAGTATTACTTACAGGCATCTAGTGAAATAAGGCTAAGTTCAGGTTTAAGGTGTGAAACTAGCTTGTTTGACCACCTTCGAACATGATTGAGTATAATTTATAGAAATACTAAATTGTGAAGGAATTAGTGATTGAGTACAACTTATAGGCATCTATTTGAAACAAGGCTAACTTCAGGTGTAAGGTGTGAAACATAAAAAATGATTGAGTATAATTTATAGGCATTTACACACGGTGAGTGCACCTGAAAAAGTGGGGAGGCTATAATTGGATATGACACGAGTCAATGCCAACATTACATTGTGGAATTGGTTTATGATAGACTTCCAGTTTTTATTAGATTTGAGGCTTACTAATACTGTAAATGTACATTGTCATTAATTCCAATGTTTTCTGAACCTCTGGAAGTTGACTTTCTCATTAAACAGTTAGTGCTTTACTCGCACATAAAATTTTGACATTTGTTCCCACATATTTCATTTATCATCAAATTTCAGGAGAGAGAACATTTGGAGTTTTGACAAAGATTGATCTTATGGATGCTGGAACCAATGCAGTAGACGTGAGTTTGTTTTCATTTTATATGCTTTCATTGTGGAATTGTTCCTCATTAATGAAGCATTGTTTTTTTCTCGTAACAGTACAATCGCGGGTTTTATCTTGACTCGTGCACTTGTTATTTTGCTTCTGCTATGACAATTTGGAAGAGAGGCTAGTGATTTTTTCAATTTGAATTTTAATTATTGAAGAAATGATTGTTAAAGAACCTATTATTCTTTTTCTCTTGTTTTCATCTATGTATTGCAGACGTGAAATTCTTCAAGTTTTATTACTGCGTCACCTAATATCTTGTTGTCTCCAGATTCTAGAAGGGAAGTCTTACAAGCTACAATATCCATGGGTTGGTGTTGTGAATCGTTCTCAAGCTGACATTAATAAAAGTGTGGATATGATTGCTGCTCGGCGTAGAGAGCGGGAGTACTTCCAGAACACTTCAGAGTATAGGCATCTTGCTCAAAGGATGGGTTCAGAGTACTTGGGAAAGATGCTTTCCAAGGTATAACGGTGATGTTATTGGGAGCATTTGTTTGCGCATGCCTTAAACGGATACTTACATATATTGCATGAAAATACTAAGGTGTAGCAGCTGTGTATAGAGATAGAAAATGTCCAAAATCAGATAATTGTTGTACAGTGGCTTAATTATGTTGGAATAACAGATATAACTATCCCTCCCAATTTTTTACTCATGGTGCTCAGTTCTAAACGTTGTTGTCCCAGTGCACATGGTAAGTATAACGTTAACTGATTCATTTTCAGCATTTGGAACAAGTCATCAAGTCACGAATCCCTGGCCTTCAGTCTCTCATCAGCAGAAGTATTATGGAGCTAGAAACTGAATTGAACCGTCTTGGAAGGCCTGTTGCTACTGATGCTGGTGTAAGCTTTTATATTGTTTAAATTTATTTTCATCTTTCAGCATAAAGCCCTTTCACTTTCTGTTTTTATTCCACATGTTCTTGCCCTTTTTTCTCTTTACAGGGAAAGCTATACATGATAATGGAAATTTGTCGTTCTTTTGATCAAATATTCAAAGAACATCTTGATGGCACGTACGTGTTTGGATGATGCCTAAATATTTTTAATCAGGAACCTATTTTCTTTCATTCCTCGGTTGTCTGCAGTTTAACTTTAATCATGTCATTGTTGATTGATTTTTGCAGACGTTCTGGTGGTGATAAAATCTATGGTGTGTTTGATAGTCAACTTCCTGCTGCTATGAAGAGGTTACAATTTGACAAACATCTTTCGGTGGATAATGTACGAAAACTAATAACTGAAGCTGATGGATACCAACCACATCTAATTGCACCCGAGCAAGGTTATCGCCGTCTTATTGAATCTACTATAGTGACAGTCAGAGGTCCTGCTGAGGCAGCTGTGGATGCGGTATGAATTCATGTGCATTATCACCATATCAGTCATTCCCATTAGAAATTACAGTTCACTGACTGATCTTTTCTTTGCTTTTTGGTCATATGATTTACCTACCAACGGAGTTAAAATAAGACGGCTCCATAGTAGAAACCTGAATGAATCCAAACATTGGCAATGTTTTTACCATCTGAAAGCCCCTCTTCTTTTGTCTGATCTTTTCATGCTTAGGCGAGTAGTATGTTTGCTATTTCTTTCCTCATCTTCTGTATTTATACTTTCTGCACCTAGCCTATACATAGCTTGAATGTTATGTATCTAGTTTTATCACATTAGCCATTATTACAATCTAAAAGTTGCTCTCTCTGGCATAAGAGTTGATGGAAAATTTTGAGCTTCCTTCCTTCTTTGTTCAGAGTGATGCTTAGCGTTCCTTAAGAAATGGTATCTAATGCCAATAGTATCAGGCTCAAACTTGTTTTTTTTATCAACATTTTCAACAATTATTCATTCCTAAATATTGTTTGCAAATGAACATGCATTTTGTTTAATTTCTGCTAATGCTAGTGAACTATTTCGTTGGATTCTATTAAAAAGCCTGATATCATGCTTAAACTGTGCATTTAGGTTCATTCCATACTGAAGGATCTGGTTCACAAATCTATCAGTGAGACACATGTAAGTTCCTGATCATGTTTATTTACTGAACATGAATTTTGCGCTTTTAGATATTGGTCTGTCACGGCGAACAACAGTAACTTAGAGAGCAAAACTGTAGATGCTATTACGCGATTAGCTAATGCATAGTGGGCTATATAATACATTAAAAGCTCAGAACTTTTGGAGAAAAGTTGACTCAACTCTGTATTTGCTCTGATCCCAATAATTGTTCTTATTTGCTGATAAAGCTGGTAACCTGCCTTCATAGGAACTAAAGCAATACCCGACTCTGCGAGTGGAAGTTAGCGCTGCTGCTGTTGACTCACTGGAGAGGATGAGGGAAGAAAGCAAGAAATCTACTTTACAGCTGGTGGACATGGAGTGTCATTACTTAACAGTTGAATTTTTCAGGAAGCTTCCTCAAGATATTGAAAAGGGTGGAAATCCAACGCACTCAATTTTTGACAGATATAGTGATGCCTATCTCAGGCGAATTGGTAAGTATCTACAACTGCCATTTATATCCATCTTGTTTTCAAGCTTGAAGCAATGATGTATTCTTTTGTGTCGATGGTTCTGAGTTTTGGAAACCTGCTACTCAAAACTTTCTTTATAAGAAAATACAAGAATAAGTTAGGTGCAATTCGGGACGTGAACTTTCCCGTATCATTGGATTTTAAAGCCATTGGATCAGGAGACTCACGTCATGTGGATTTCTCAACAAACAGGGAGCAATGTATTGGCCTATGTTAACATGGTGGCCGCACATTTGAGGAATGCTATACCAAAGTCTGTGGTGCATTGCCAAGTGCGAGAAGCCAAACGCTGTTTACTTGATTATTTCTTTGCGGAGTTAGGCCGAAGGGAGGTGAGATTCCTATCCTTAACCCGATATTTTAAGATATTTTCAACTGTTGTGTCCCTTAACTAAAGCTAGCGAAAGAGAAAGATCTTATATTTAATGATACGGTGTTTTATTCGGTTTCATAAATTTTAGTCATTCGTTTATATAAAATCTGTGTTTATTTATACAGGACTCACATAAATGAATGATTGAGATTTATGAAAAAGAATAAGATATCATAAAATTGAACAGAGGATCCGGATTCATCAATAATATAATTAAAAATTTTATATTAAAAATTATTAAATAAATCAACAAAGATAATTTATATAAATTATGATAATTATAAAAACTATTAAAATGATGATTTGAGCGAAAAATGTATTCATTTTTTAAAAATTAAAGGTCGTCATTCTAATATTATAATTAATAAATTACTTCGATGTTAAAAAATAACTATTTTAGGGTTTTAGCTTTAATAACTAACTATTTTGATAATGGTTGTCAATAACCTGTCAACTTAATACCTGGAACAGACAAAACAACTATCTTCAATGCTGGATGAGGATCCTGCCGTTATGCAGCGCCGTACCTCCCTGGCAAAGAGACTGGAGCTGTACAGAAGTGCCCAAGCCGAAATAGACGCAGTTTCATGGTCCAAGTAGACAAGAAGTTCTTTTCTTTTTCTTTTTCTATTTTTAGGGTCACTGGGCTCCTTGCTTGTCAGTGCTCTGTTACCTGAAGCTGATTTCTCATTGTACTTACCACTTCATTTACTTTTTCGGGTACAAGGATTGTGTTCCATTTAACTTCTCCCTCTTTTTCCTTTTCCTTGGAGGATGGATTGGTTGTGGTTCATATTCAGTAGTTCATGGTTAGAACTGACACGAGCAAAAACAGTAGTAGTCAGTAAGGTTCCCACTTCCCACGAAGCATTGGGTTGAAATATTATTTTCTATCGATTGAAGGAATTACTCCACCTAATATGGAGGATGGATTGGTTGTGGTTCGTAGTCAGTTCATGGTTAGAACTGACACGAGCAAAAGCAGAAGTAGTCAGTAAGGTTCCGACGAAGCATAGGATTGAAATATTATTTTGCATCGATTGATATGGAGGTGCGGGGAATCGAACCCCGTGCCTCTCGCATGCGAAGCGAGCGCTCTACCATATGAGCTACACCCCCTTGATCTCCTGTGGTAAGTAGAAATTATTAGTGTAAAATAAAATCAATTCACTAAACCACTTTATCTTACTGTGTACTTATTCTTCCTTTAGAGTCTAATAACACAAAATTGCTTAAACTCTAACAAAGTCTTACACCGCAAAAGAGTTATTGCAAACCCAAGGTGCACACTTTGTGAGAATGGGGAGGAGACTCTAGGTCATAATTTCCGAACATGCCCCTTTGTTGTTGGGTTATAGAGTTGCGTTTATCGTAGATTTAGAATATAAGTGTCCTCGCTGGGTGGTATGGCAAGCCCCACCCTCCGGCTTTGTTAAACTCAACGTGGATGGCAACTCTGTGGGCAATCCGAGAGATGCTGAGTTCGGGGGCCTACTACGTGATGATCGGAGTCATTGGTTGGTGGGCTTCTCAGGCTACATTAGTCATGCCACTTCCCTGCTTGCTGAATTGTTGGCTCTTCAGCATGGGTTAGCTTTGGCTTAGTAGCGCGGATTCCGGCAGTTGATTATGGAGTCGGATTCTCAGGACGCCATTAGGTTGATTATAGGTTCTTGTCCTCCCTCCCACCCGTACCTCCACGTTTGTAATGCTATCAGGAATTTGTTGCTGCGCGACTGGGCCTGCACTATTGTTCATACCTTTTGGGAAGGAAATCACTGTGCTGATCTGTTGGCTAAACATGGCGCTACTCATCACCATCACTGGTCTCTCTGGGTGGAGCCTCTGCCATGTCTTCGACCGCCCCTTGCTCTTGACGTCTCTACTTTGGCGATCCCCCGGCCTTAGGCCTACCTCCCCTTCTTACCAAAAAAATAGAATACAAGTGTCAAATGATGTTTCTTTCCCTGGTTGATTGAGACATCAAGCATCTATAATGGGCAAGGTACGCTTAAATCTTAGTTGGAGTCTCTTGTTTAAATCTATCTTACGGAGTCTTTAGAAGGCACGCAATAGATTCATGTTTAATGGTATCCGCCTAAGTGTGGAGGTCATACTGCAGTATGCCATAACATTGGCAGCCGACTGCTCAATTGCTAAAACTTGCCTAGCATCTACGTTGAATAATTATGATCAAATGATATTTTGGCATCCCCTTGTTAGTAATTGTTTGGAGCTTATTAAAGGAAGGTGGATTGTTGATATTAGGCACATCTGCCGCAAAGATAACCGCTGTGCGGATCGACTTGCTAACTTGGCGCATTCATCACCTCAGGGACTTACTTATTGTGAAGACTCTCCGGTTCAATTACTTCCTCTTCTTGAGGAGGATCGTAAGAGAATTGACGTTCTACGAACTTAAATTTCTTTATCTTCTCTGTTCGTTAGTAGTAAAAAAAATTAAATAACTAAAAAAAAGGAGAGTGGATTTCTAAAAGAAGACATTTCACTAACCTTGCGATGCATCCTATCCTGCTTAGGGATGGCAAATATGTCTAGGTTAGCTCAGTCTAGTTCAACATGGTTTGACCTTGACTTGGATTGATTAAGCTATGGAACACAACAACTTGACCTGACGAGAAAACACAAAATGACATCATTTTGTTAAATTTTATTTTCCAAAACTAAAGTTAGCCTATATCGGGCCAACGGGCCACAGCCAGGGCAGCACCAGCCCGTAGGGTCGCACTATCCCTAATCTTATTGGCTGGGAATTACGTTCTTATAAAATAATAGAGTAAGAGTTTCATTTTTAGATTAAAACAAATGGACTTTTCTTAATATTGTCATAAATTGTAATAATTATTTATAAGATGCTCATTAGATAAATCATTAGCACATAATTTTTTTAAAATTATGTATTTAAATAAATTATTTAATAAATTTATAATTTAAAGATAAGTGACAAATTTTGTTCAATCCCAATATATTTTGGCTTTAGGCACAATCATCTCTTTTTAATGCTGAACAGGTTGCAATCTTTTCTACAGTAATACAAACTTGAAATCTTTTAGATTTAAAAGCTCCTAAGAAATCAGTTTCTTTATGTAAATGAGCATTTTTTAATTTTATAATATTGTCAGTAATGCTAGTTATAAATCAATGCCAAAATCTTCTGATTATCAAAAATATTGAAAAATATCAAATCAAATTTATGAGTTAAGAAAATTTGAATTACTAAAAATAGTTATTATATCTGGTTGGGTCGGATATATCGGGCCCAAGTCCAATCCACACATCCACAGCCCATTAGCATGAGGAAGCCTCCCATGC
>JAOTIZ010000004.1:4109850-4124003 GCA_027123425.1 Erythroxylum panamense | reverse complement strand
CATTCTTCAGAGATCGGTCTCATTCCAACTCCAAGCCCAGCCCACGCTTCACGGCCCATCCGCAGATAGAGGACTCCCATGCAGACGTGAAGACTTAAACCTAGCACATGCACCATATATAAGGTATAGTTTTGCCATAACAGAGGTACGCAATCACAACCCTAGTTTTCTCTGATTACAGCAGACCTACCTTGACCAAAAACCTAACTTGAGCGTCGGAGGAGCTTATCGGGAAACAACCCTCGACGTGCCTTCTTTGTTTTGCAGGAACTTCAGCACCAAAGCTCTCACGAAAAGCTATCGATCCCATGGATCCAAACGGCAACGTTCAGTTCCGCCAGAATCCGGCATAACCAAAATATAAGAAAAGTGACATTATCAAATAGAAAATAAAATTTTTATAAGTTCATAGTTAATTCAGGATTGATAAATTTTTAAAAATAAATAATTAGATATAAAAAAAAGTTTATAACTTTTAAATTTTATAATTAAATATGAAAAAATTATAACTTCTAAAATTTAAATGATGAATTGAAAAGTGACTAAACCCTAAATAACATCGATCAGTCTTGAAAAGTTTGAAATTTTGAATAAACTAAAAAAGGATGAGGGTTTAAAGAATAGACACAAAATAAATGTCAAAATAAAGTTAACCTTAATTCGTTTCAGCCTAATTACCAAATAAAATTCGATTTTGGGAAATTCGAACTATTTACAGCTCAAATACAATGAATGGATGAAGTCATCACTATAGGAAATGGCAAAGCCCGAAATGCGAAAACTTTCTAAAACCAACGTCCGGCGGCGCCAACGTCAGCGAGAAATGACCAAAACTGTAACACTGGTTAAAAAACTGTAATGCCCCAAAACTTGCAACTGTAACCCTGCAAATGATTCATAAACCACTGATCATACACGAGATACCAAGTAACACAGAGTAGGCAGTAGCTTCCAACATCCCAGTATATTAATACTTAAATCTACACACTGCCAAGGACCAGTTTGCTAGAGCAGTAGAGCAAAAACGACATATCAAAAAAAAACGGGTTAAATACACGTTTCCGTAATTTAATACTTTCTAAAAAGCATTCACGAGGTTTTAATGCTTTTTTTTATTCATATATTTTAAAACCATTGCGAAAAACTTTTTTAATTTTGAATTTTTTATAAAAAAAATTAATAAGATTTTGTTAAAAAAAGTTAAGACCCGTTAACAACACATACATGACTAACAATAACACACCTGAAGAAATAAAAAAATATTGGTAAATAGATGTCAAACTAAAAAACTTGTATAAAAAATAAAATATTTTGAATCAAATTTTAGAAAAATTATAAATTATGAGTTAAAATAAACTAACTATGAATACAATTTTTTAA
Organism: Erythroxylum panamense; assembly: GCA_027123425.1. Taxonomy (NCBI): domain Eukaryota; kingdom Viridiplantae; phylum Streptophyta; class Magnoliopsida; order Malpighiales; family Erythroxylaceae; genus Erythroxylum; species Erythroxylum panamense. Next base: position 4,122,623 of record JAOTIZ010000004.1, on the reverse strand, counting down.
TGATTTCACGCTAGTTCTGATCTTAGATAATTATTTTAACAGAAATTTTGTATAATTTTTGCAAAAAACTAAAAAATATGATTTTTTATAATTTTGATATTTAGAGAGTTTTTAAAAAAGTAATCACGGGAAAATCTCGTGTTATTAAGCCTAACAGGAACAAATGATTAGATTTCTTTATTTTGATGAGTTGGTCTAGCTAATGCACAAATCAAAACATTGAACTCCAAGAGAGAAACAAATGGCAGCAACACTAAATACCTAAGTAAAAGCATCATCTCTGTAGTACTAATCTTCCAGAGAGGAGCTTCTGCATTTTCTCTTGATTTTAATGTAGCATAAGTAAAATTGATTTACTTCTATTCATGCTAAAGAGGTGTGGCAACAATTAGGTAGAAGGCCTATTAACGGGTGCACATTTCATATAAACTCAAAAATATCGGGTAAACGAGTAGGAGAGAAAAAGTCGATACTTGTTAGAACTGACCTCTGGTTACTGTAGGAAATGAGATTGAAATCAGCAAGTGTCAGGATAGAGAACCATGTTTGTTCTGCTCGTAGTAAATCCCACAGCCCTCAAATCGGATGATGGGTGGACCTGAAGAATCTAAGATTAAGTCGCGCCAGCTGTGCAATCCTTACTTGAGGAAAAGTTGGTAGACTTTGGACTCTCGCTGCCTCTTACTACTCTGTTATACTTATAGATGACCTTAAAGGATTGTGATCCATAGGGTCGACTAAGCAACCTGATGGGCATCCTCAGAGTCTGCTTTCGGTTTCTCCTCCCCCTTATCAAAATGCTGAAGGTTTTATCCCCCTCGATCTTTCTGTCCTCACTGTTGTCAGAATTTTCTTTTGGGCGTTCACTCTGATTAGGACCAGTCCCACAAATTTCAGCCTCACAAAGATTGGAATGACCGTTTTCTTTTGTATCTACTGACATGACTGCTGATTCACTATTCTTAGGTCCTTCTGACTTTGCAAGGCACAATTCTTTATTGCATTCAGCTACATTTTCAATGTCCAATGGAAGAACTGGAACTGGAGGCTGACCTTCAGAATTATCGTGCTGCATTTTAGGCTCCAACGCTGAATCAATGAGTGGCTCAACAACTGGTGGTGAAACAGAAAACTCCATTGCATGACAACCAGGCCAAACTGTGTTGGGAACAAGCTCAGGCACATTGTGGCTAATATTACACTGCCAAGAGAAATGATTGGGATGGTAAGCACTAGTGGTTACAGGGAAGGTACTCGTTGGCACTGCTTGAGTTTGACCATAAGGAGGGTACACAAAGGACAATGGCTGAACCATGTTTGGGGTTGGGGGTGGTGAGGGGTAGGGATGGTGAGGGGAAGGTATTGCATTAACAGTAGGCATTACAGTAGCAGGCCCTGGGTGAAGCGTCATGTTTACTGGCCAAGGAGCAACAGCTTGAATAGGACCAGGACCAGAACGTAATGGGACGCTCATGGCTACTGGTGCAGGTCGTGCAATGGATGCTGAAGGGTTGAATGGGGCTGCAGAAGCAGACAATTTCTTATTTAGGTTTCCCCGAACATCAGTTGAATTTATGATTGATGGTTTGTCCTTGGAATCCTCCACACTTGGAAGAGGGGGGTTACAATTACCTTGGGGTTCAAACTCATAGGAGGAGTTCCTCTCAGAAGACTCTTCTAGAGGAAGCTCAATTGAACTAGGGAAGCTATCAATCAATGTGTTAGTCTGAGTAGTTTCGTGAACTTCCATAACACCAGATGCAGGTTCTTGCACATTTTGTGGCACCAACAATGAATCATCTCCCACTATGTCATTTGAGCGACGTTCTTCTTTCTCCTCAACAACAGAACTTTCACTTTCTAAGTTACCGGTGGAATCTACGGTAGAATTCTTGTCTTTTTCACTATGTGTTTCTTCCACAACGGATTCGAGATTTTCTTTTGCTTCCTCTGTCTCTTCTTTTTCCTTTCCAACATCCGTTTCCTGGTCATCAGGAATATCACTTTGAGTAAACTGTAACTTGGCAATTGTACCTGGAGGGGCCAGTGCTACTTCCTTGTAAGAAGGCGATTTTCCAAGACTAACTATAGTATTCTTTAATGCACCAACTTCATTCACTGCGGAAGCGTGGTTAGACTCTAGTGAAGGACCATACTTCTCAAGGCTGTTCAAAGGCTCTACTGTAGCAGTTTTACCAGATGCAGGAGTAGACTTGACCCGGTATACTACAGTTTTACCTAATCTCCGTCCGAATCTGTTATTGTGTGAGGGATGTATTCCACTCTGCTCTGCATAATTTGTATGAGATAATGCTCGTTTCTTCACGAGGTAATACCTACTATTTTGATTAGTACTCTTGACAAAAGGGTAATCCGCATCAGTATCCATAACCCTTTTTGGGTAACTGTACACCCTACTAATGATCCCTCGCCGCTGTTTTAGACGTCGCCCATGTGAGCGAGCTGATCTTAGCCTTTGAACCGATTGCCATCCATCCTCACCTTCAGCTTGTGATTCAGGTGAGTTATCATTGGCAATTATTTGTTTCCTCTCAGCAGTCCCTTCAACAGCAAGCTGTTGGACTTGAATCTTTACAGAACTGGTTTCCTGGCTATCTTCTACTATCTGTGATTCTCCTAAATCCTCTACAGGAGTCACTTTTGCAGTATCAGCTGAAGGTTGTACGTTGACATCTAGTTCTGTTTTTCCCTTCACCTTTAACAAATTCGAAGTCTATTAGATATTGCAAAAAGATTGACGCGTTAATACATACATATTAAGCACAATGGAAGTTAACAAAGTTGGCTATCATTTCAAATTTTTCAAGAAAAACAACAGGCAGTGACAATCAATTTTCCTATATTTCTCAACCTCAGAGAAAAATTTGCACTGCTCATGTACAAACTCCTCGTCTTATAATCCTTTCCTCTGTTCTGAAGTTCCATTGAAACTTACCTAATTTTGAACAGGACGGCACCTTGACAGCAGAGTAGTAAGATACACAAGGTTTTTCTTTCTTGGCAAGTAAAATGTACTAGATCTGGAAGCTTCTACTTTCTCGCTGAGAAAACTTTTAAGGGTCTTAATGATTCCATACCATAATGCATGACCCATGGAATACAATCATCTAAAGAACCTAACATTTGACTGAAAGATACTTGGTATGGATATATCGCAAAATTATTGTGACCAAATGGCAACAACCAGATACCTTCAAAAAATGGTTTTTCCTCTTTACTGCTGCCTCTCGGCCCTTGCCATCATGGCTTGGATTTATATAGTCCAGCAAGTCCGATACACTGCATGATAGTAGAAAGCAAATTCTTAAGTGGCAAGATAATAATCTGTTGCTAAAGAGCATGAATCATGAGCTAGATCTGTGGCGGACATTCTTTCTATGGTGCGTACAATCAGATTAGTAATATTCAATTAGTTTCGCCAGAAAGAAATTTTCTTATGATGTTTATATTAGTGCTCTTGTTCATGCCTTTAACAATAAAAGCTAATGTTTATTGCTTCTACACGGTTTTCCATCAGTTTGTAGGTCCAGCAATCCATAAATTAAATTGCATCAAACACAACAAAAGCAAGTTGAGGTTGTTTCCTTGAGTTTAGCAACACAATACAATATTCACAGAACATCAGTCTTCAATAGAAATATTTTTACGAAGGTGCATAACTGCATGGATAAAGCTATGTACACTCACCTTAGGTGGCCTTTGCTAGCAATTGATGCATCTGGCTTCCTAGTACCATTACGTGCAGCTTCTTGCTGTTCAAAAGCCTTTGACTCAAAATACTCAAGCCAGGCGGCAGCATCCTGCAGCATCCGGTTGAAAATTAGAGTTATATTGAGGGAAAACAAAGACTGTAAAACCATAAAATCTCAAATAACTGACAATTGCATTTTCCTGAAGACAAAAGGATCAATTCCACAATGATAGATATAAAGCTGAGATTTTGATCTGGTCTAGAATTTGAACATAATGAGTCAAATTATCAACGGCCTTGTGCTTTCATCATGACAGCTTGAACAGCAAGCCAGAAATGTGTAAAAAAATTATGATATATGTTTATAATAGCTACACAAATATTTCGTAATCGCTGCTTGAAATGAGCTAACAATTAACTGTATCTTCTTATGTTAGGTAGACAAACTACCTGAGTACGCAGATCATCTGGACCCAGTTTTGCTCGTAGTATTTGCAAGGTTGTTTGTTCATGCTGGACACTCAACGGGTATGCTTCCATCAATGAGAGTGCAATTGCTATAGCATGGTAACTTGCTGCTGTCTGGCATTTTTATCATAAGAAAAGAATTTACTCAATGTCAAAAAAGGGAAACTCAAGTAAAACGTGCAGAAAATGTAGAATTTTCAGGGTACACAAGCAGCTCAGCCAAGCACATATTAAGTGCACAATGGAATTTTCAGCGGTCATATATTCCTTGCAGTATAGTACGTGTATGAAAGCATTAATCAAATTTGTAGGCAGTGCCTGGAAAGCATTACTTAAATATTTTTCAAAGATATACGTGATATCACTGTTTCAGTCTTATATGTGTCCACCCTTCCCAACTTTTCAATCCTTGCGTCGAAGAAAGAGAAGAAACTACTCAGGCTATTTCATCACAAATGCTAAAAGCTTTGTAACATCGGTAGGAGCAAATTTTATCAACTCATCCTAGGTTTCAGATATTGTGCTCCAAATTATTGCCTTCCCAAAGTATCTCCATTTAATATCTAAAGATCCTTGTTAATTGTTCAACCACAAAAGGGATAGTAGAGGGATTATTCGACTATATTAAAATGAACAATCAATACAAGATGCAACCTGAATATGGTCTGGGCCAAGTAACTTTTGATTGCATTTTAGAGCTTTGTGCAGGTATCTGAGAGCAACGTGCACATTTCCTAGGCCTTCCTCCATCATAGCAACGTTGATATACGTTGCGGCAGTGTTAGGGTGTGATGGGCCACATGTGAGATGTAAAAGATATAGAGCACGTTTCACATACCTGATCAACGATGAAATAGAACTTTCACATACAAGGAGTAAATGTAAGCAGAAAAATGAACGTCAATAAACAGATGCAACTACATATATCGATCAAGGCCAATGGCAAAAACGAACGTCTTTTGTGTTATGTAAAGGGATTGAAAGGAAAAAAAGGTAAAAAATTGCATAAAAGAGGTGCAGATGTGGCAACATTTATCATCCATGGCATCAGCAAAGAGTACGTCTGCATGCCATCCTAAGTATCGAAATGATAAATAAGTTATTGCTTCTGGGAAATTGAAGTCACAAACTCACATTTGAATTCTAGTTGAGTGCAAGATAAATGTCACAGGTGATTAAACCTAATCTAAGGAATCAACATCGAGTATTGTCAAACAAAACAATATCCATAACGAAAAGATCGTACTTGAGAGCTAGCTCAGTATGCTGTAGTCTGTAATAAAACACAGCAAGATCCCCATAACTTTTCATCGTATCTGGATGATCGAGTCCTAGTTCTCTCTCATTGATATCCAAGGCTTTCTGCTGATATATGGTAGCCTGTAATGACATGTAATTAGTAGTGGTATCTAAAAGCGAATCTTGAGGAAATGAATTTTTAGGCCATCTTGATGATGAAAATAGCGACAAAGACCTGATTGAAGTCTCCAGTGTGGTACAATACTACAGCAAGAAGACTGTAAGCTCCTGCAGTCATTCGATGGTAAGGACCACAAACTGCCACTAGCTTGGAAAGTGCCTGAAACCAACAGAGAAGTGCATTGAAACTCTTACGATAAAACAGAAGAGGGTGAATTGAATGGCAGCGGGAAAACTTGTTAAACAGTTCGGGTGGCATAAACAGCAAAAATCTCATCATGAAAATCCATGCGTATTATTCCGTACTACAGAAAACAACCAATTCTTGGAAGCTATATACCTTAGTACCATAGGTTACTGCATCTTCAAGTTTCCCTTTATCTAATGCAGTTTTGGATGATTCAAGGAGTTGCCTTCCATCTGCAGAGGAGCATGCTGCTTGCTGCATAAATTTTAAAATTGCAGCTCAAAAATTTTGAGAAATTCAAGAACTTCTAAGATAGGAAATATGTAGGCTTCAGCATGAAAACACCTTATGCACTGGGACCAGGCTGACCACGTCCGATTTCTGAAATGGATGTGGTGAATTCATATCAAAATCCCGCGGTACCAACTCAATACCCACCTAGAAGAGTCATAGCACAGCAAAAGAAAGATCAGGAATAAGTTGTCATGTTTTCCAAATTATATCAATTCAATCAGGGTGAATATCTCCAATTGTTTCCTAACGAGGTTGCTCTGTTCAGGAGAAAATGCAATCAGGGTGAAAAGGAGTTCACGACATATGAGGGGCTGTGGCAACAAAAGTAATATGTGCTGGACCATTTACTACAAGTTAGTAAAACTAATCTTTGTGCACAAATCATGCTTGAGCAGATAAGCATCAAGAACACAAATTGGCCTTATTTTAGCAAGGACAATAAAAACTGTTTATTCATAAAAAAGAATTTGCCTTTAAACTTATAAATCCACCATCAAACTGTCATTTACCTCTTGGCAACCTCTCACGGAATGAAAATAAATGCATCTATAAATTTTATTATATAACTGTCCATAATATAAAATACAACTGCTCATGCAAACTTTTCATAGAGGAAACAAGGCAGTTTGTAGAACTTCCTTGCTAATAATACCTTGTGGCACAACCCACGAAGGATCGCATACTTCCTCACATCTATGAAGTTTGAGCTGCCAAGGTTCCATTCATATCGCTTCTTTAGAAAAATTTCCAGCCATCTCCATGTAAGAGAGTGAACATTGCTAGACCTGCTGTTTCTGCCTTCAGGAATCCCTAGCATCAAATTTAAAGCAGCAGCTACTGATACAGCCATTTTTTGATGGTCTGCAACAGCAGCAATCACAGCCTGAAGAACATGCTTAAAGGCTCTCACAATCGTCTCATGGATGCAGAGTGACTGGACATGTGACAACTTCTCAGAAAGCTTGACCTGATGCATAAACAAATATCAAACAGCAGATCCCACCTCACAATTACCATAAAAATTTATTCTATTTATAGAAATCTATAGAAGCAATTCAAAAAGTCATCTGATGCCATCTCATGAAGAAACCAAATTCAGCAATAAAGACATGATGACATCGTGGGCCACTAATAGAACTTTCGAAAGAATAGTTTTAGATGCAGTTAAACATGCACCGGCAGTCAGTTACTTTGTAATATAAGTGTATGCAATACAAGTAAGGACTTCAAAAGCAAATGGGTAAACTATTTTCATTTGGCTATCTGAAGAAACCAAAACCAGATTCCAAGAAACCCTTCCAACAGCTCACAAACACTAAAGTCTTAATAACCACCACCGTCCAAAAGGTGGCATCAGTAAACTAAGGTCTTAGTTCGACAAAGACTTGTCACCAATGTACCTAGGATTTAACCACATAGATATTGTGGTAAAAAGTATAGGCATTGAGTATATTAGTTCCATAAAGATTGTTAAGAATGCATCTAGGCTCTGAAAGCATAGGCATTGCACTAACAGTGAAAAACTTGCCTTGTGAATCAAACAGACATTGATTCCTTGCCTCAAGAGAACTAGCATACACTGCATTAAGGATGGTTGACAATTAAGTAACTATCTTTTTATGCTAATCTACACTGGAATTTGGCATATTTAAGGGTATTGAGGAAGAAATATTGTTCATATGACAGCAAATCAGTGAGCCAATAGACAATCATGTATAACCTTTTTATCATTATGATAGGAGGGTAGAATAACAACACAGTCTAAGAATGGGTGTACACCACCCTCTTAGATGACTCATGACTGCAGGAGAACTAAACAGCTTTACTGCTATAAGAAATGCTACATCTTTCTCAACCAAGTGACAAAAGATAAGAACTTTGTACATTTAATTTAAGAAGTAAAAGCCCAGAGCCAACAAGAAACTTACAACTTGTCCTAAAGAATGCATCCTAAGACCCCTAGTATGCATAAAATCCGTCAAAGTTCTCCCATCGACTGGTGAAAGCTCCAATGAACCAAAATCTGCTACCTGCAGTTCCTTATCAATACAAAATTCCTGAGAATCTTCAAATTATTTACTGAGTCGTACAAATACTTACCAATTTTGGAAGAGCAACATCATTGTAATAGTCCTTGGACATGGCAACTAATTCTTCCAACGACTGTTCATTGCATGCTCTATTAGCTAACACTAAAATACAAATTGAAAGCGGTAACTCAAAACTATCAAAAGTTCACCACCTTGCAGTGAAGTCCAGTATCTGATTCTTTTAGACGAGTAAAGGCAGTGTCTGGCAACAATGTCTGCAATGTCAGCTCATTTGCACGAGCAGTCATTTCAAGCTGGGATTTAGTAGAAACTGATATATCATTTTCAGCCTCTGCAGTAACTGTGTCCAAGGTTGACCTGGTCTCAGAATGCAATTTTTTATTGTTTTCATCTAATCTTTTCTTGCTGCTCTTAAGGGACCTAAGAGGTGTCCCAAGGCCCTCAACCTTCATTTCCTTTTCTGGTGCAGGTTTCTTACCCGTCTCCATGGATGGCTTTTTATCCTTCTCCGTATTTTTTTGATCTTGCAGATGTTGTATCCAACAGGCTCCTAGTTCCCATCTAATATAATTATCCTTCTCAGATTCCTCTTCTTCAAGCTTGGCAAGACTTTCTTCCAGCACTTTTTCTACAAAAACTTGGGCAGCGATAAGCTCCTCATGTTCAAAATTTTGATGAAGCATCTGTTTACTGGGTTCTGAATGTGTTGTCTCATGAAGTAGTAGTCTCAAACTACAAAGTGGAGAAAGTTAGACATCTGCATATCAAGACAAGAAGACTAAAGAAAAATAGCTAGAAATTTAGCACTATGTAAAGCGTGCGTTTTCATTTCTACAAATAAATCTTTAAAAAATATTTCAGGTAATTTGATGGAAATTGAAACATTCTAAAGCATTGTTGAACGAGTTTTAAGTATTAGAAACCTTCTGGGTAAAAACTTGTTAATTTCAAAAACTTCCAAGTAGAACCCATTGGTTTCACCTCAATCTTCTTTCGTTAAAAGCAGACCATGAGTTAACCACATTGACTGCATGACACTCTCCTGGTAAAGAAATGAGTGGAATAAAGATAAAGAACTTGCAAACTAATAACGTAATAGTGATGGCATTTAGAAATTCGAAAGAAATTGAGATCTTTATTTCGCATCAATGATAAACAAAACACCCATTTCCGGATAGAGCATAATAGTAAATATGGATCTACAATGAAGTAACAAATAGTGGCACAACCTGTTGATGTTAAGGGCATTGGCACCGCCATCAGGTTGCTCAAGTACAATGCTTTCAGCTGGAGGACTGACTTTCTTCTCTTCTCTGCCCTCAACTTTCACAATCGCAATGTAACCACAGTACCTTACACTAACAATACCAAGGGTGGCTATATCCTGCACGTGAAGTGTATAACAATCATCAACTAACCCACCAAGTTTGCAACTATAACGTCGAAGGTTTCAATAACTCACATGTGCAGCTGTATTTTCATCAGCAGTGATTCCTTTCAATAGGTTCCGTTCTACTAACTTCTTTTTATCAACTCCGATCGTTTCAATTCCATCAATTTTGGTATCCACTTTAAAACTTGCATTTGAAGCATCTTTCATGACCTTGATGTTCAAGTCTCCCACTCTCTCCATATAAGGAAACTCACCATTTGCATCCAAACACTGTAATTTCTCTTTTCTTACATGTTGCACAGCTTTAATTGCTCTGAAAATAGCAATGTCAACAAATAGGCTATGAAGAAGGAAGGCTTTCCTGTCCCGTATCTGCCTTTCCTCCACAGTCTTGCAAGGCATGGATGCAAGGAACAGAAACTCATCAGCCCAAGGTATCAAATCACTTTGCCCATCTCTTCCAATACCACCCCCATTACCTCTCCACATTTCATCCTCTACAGGAAGAGGAGGAAAAGATGAAGGTGACTGTGCAGCGAATGGTGGGATAAGCCATGTGTTTGCTCTAAATCCATAAGGAAGATTCCCAAACTGAAGAAGAAGATAGCAAAAAAGAATAAATCAGTTCTGATAGACAGATGCGTTCGATGCAGTCAAAGCAAATTCAAGAGAGTGTATCAGCCCAACGATTGTGTACCTTATTTCGATCCAGGAAAGCTTTCATTAGGTCATCAAAAGCCTGAAACACGAAAAAGAGATAATCAATTCCAATCAGAATAGTCGGAATGATGTGACTAAGATAATAGGGATAGACATTTGTTTATTCTAACGGTCTAAGCAACTAAAAGACTGTTTCCAGATAAAGCCAGCCTGAGGAAAAGCTTGTATATCTCCTTATGTATCATTACATACTTTGAGAGCCCACAACAGATGAACAGAGAAAATAATACCAAGACCTTTCAAGTAATATTTATCATGTTGGCGAACTTGTACGATTCAATAAAAGATGAAGATAATCAGAGATAGAGTAGTATAATTTCCCCCATTAAATTCAAATAAGACGTCCAAATCAAGACAGAGTAGAGAAGTGAAACTAACTTTATCAAAGGCTCTACTAAGCTGCCGTAGTAAATCAACAAGATTGTGGCATAGAATTCGCAGTTTTCCAACGCTATAAAACCCTTTTCTACAAGCTTCAACCTGAACCAACTTCCCGTTGCAAAGTTTCACCTGGAAATTAAACCAAACACATTATCAACAATTTTAAAACATAACAGAAAAACAAAAAGCGTAAACGAACTATCGCCTACGTCCAAAGAGAAAAGATGATCATCGCCAGTAATCTCATCAACTTGCCGTTTGATTGCCCTCCTAATAACTGCAGCATGATTCGCATTAGAGATTATACGCTAAGGGAAGAAATGGAAAAAAGAAAGATATCAAATCGTACATTGAATAGGAGGAATAAGGTGGGACAGAGAAAAGAACTCGTAAAAACTCCCAAGCTTAGGGCGCGAATGGTCCATCTCCGCTTCTGTCTCCGTCGTTACATCTTTCGAAGACGGCTTCATCGAAGACGATATCTTAGGGCTGGCTGTGGCTCCCGCCGAGGAGGCATTTGCCGACTGCAATCTAGCCGCGGCTTTCTTGGCATTATTCTTATCTTCTCCAACCGTCGCATTCTTTCCGACGTCGGACTTGGGCTTTTCCGACGGACCAAAGCACGTCGTGCAGGCGACAATGTCCAAAAGCCGTCTAACGTGCGCCACCGCGAGCTCCTCATCGTAGTTCTCTAAAGCAGGAAAGACGAAGGTGAATGAAGGGAAGACAAGCAAAGGTCAACTGTGCTCTTGAATACTTTTCTTTTTAAGTTTTTAAGTTTTAACTTCAACTAAGCGCGTCGTTTCCACGCCTCGCGCATAATTAAGTAATTAACTAGTATCAACGGCTAGTTTTGGTTCCCGCCTTTGCTTGACCGGGAGAAGCAAACAAACCGTATGCGGTTGGTTAGTCCGTGACATGAGATAACGGCGTCGTTTATCTGCAACTACCGTTTTTTATTTGTATAAAGTAAACGAAAAATGTAAAAAAATTGAAAAAAGTTAAGAGTAATTTTTTAAAATATTCGGACTTATTTAAAATATCTCATGTTAACATGATAAGTTGTTAATAGTAATACTAAAACCAGCCTATTAAACTTAATAATATCTCTAAAATTTTTAAATCTTCACATAGTCGCGAGAGTAAACATGAATTTTAAATTTTATATGTCTTTTAGATTTTAGTAAGGTTTTTTTTTTTTTTTTGACTAAAAAGTCACAAGTTTAAGTTAAAGAAATAGTATCTTTGTAAAATATAAAGAAATGATTGCGTATAATTGATAAAAATAACCCTTATTTTTTAAATGATTTTTCTTATAATTTTTATATAAATATTAATTAATGTTCAGGCCAATTATAATTCTTTTTACCTTTTCAGAAAAAAAAATTAAAAACTAAAAAGATGGTTTCATATTAAATTGTAAGAAATGTAGCAAAATAACTATTAGACTTTGATTAATATTATTTTAACCCTTCATTTTATGTTTTTTTTTCATGTTGGTATACTCAGGATTTAATACCTTCAACTAAGGTAAGCACGCAAGGCTTGAGCGCCAAAACATCCACCGTGTCCTTTAACCTTGGCCCTCGCACCTATTAAAAAACAAATATATATATATGCATATAAATCGCTTTTTTAGAATTAAAATTACAAAAGATTAACAAAGCATGAGTCCAACTAAAAGTTATCAAACTTCTTTAAAAAAGAATTAATTTTTTACTTTAATTTTGAATATGTCATATAATAAAAATTGAGCAATAGGGACAGTTTTTAAAATATGATAAACGAAATAAAAAAATTAAAAAAAAAGGATCAAACCATAGCCTGTTTGGTACACTGGAATAGAATGGCTATTTCTAATATATTCCGAACTTATTCTTAAACCTATGTTTGGTTAAAAAGAGAACTAGGAATAACTAATCTTGGGTAAAAGCTATTCTTCAAATTTGAAGAATAGCCAAACCTCGCCCCAACCTATCTTTAACTAATCAATGAATAGCTAAACATATCTTATTATTATTATTATTATTATTATTATTATTATAACAAATAATAATAATAAGGTTAATAATAAATATAATAATAATAATAAGGTTAATAATAATAATAAATAACTAATAAATAAATAAATAATAACAAATAAATAAA
>JAOTIZ010000004.1:4099125-4109750 GCA_027123425.1 Erythroxylum panamense | reverse complement strand
AAGGTTAATAATAAATATAATAATAATAATAAGGTTAATAATAATAATAAATAACTAATAAATAATAATAAATAAATAAATAAATAATAACAAATAAATAATAAATAAATAAATAATAATAAATAACTAATAATAAATAAATAAATAAATAACTAATAATAATAATAACAACAAATAAATAATAATAATAACAAATAACAAATAATAATAATAAGAAATAAATAAATAAGAAATAATAATAGTAATAATAAATATAATAATAATAATAATAAATAACTAATAATAATAATAATGTTAATAATAATAATAAATAACTAATAATAAATAATAATAAATAACAAATAAATAATAAATAATAAAAAATAAATAACAAATAATAAAAAATAAAAAAAAAACAAATAATAATGTTGTTGATGATGATGATGATAATAATAATAACAATAATAAAGTTTAATAATAATAATAATAATAATATTTAAATCTTTTTGTTAGTTATTCCTTTCCTATTCCAAGTTTATATTTTCAAACCAAACAAAGTAATGCACATTCTATTTTATTCCTCATCTTTTCTATTCGAAAGAATAACTATTTTATTCCTTATCTATTCTATTATGTGAACCTAACAGGACCTTAGATATTCCAATCCATTTAAGTCTAGACTTAACACATGGGCTCCAATACCAAGTGGAAAACGGGAACCACAGTACTCAGTACTTGCTTGGAAGTAGTACTCTACTTACCTCGTGGGACAGAGAAAAATTTGTCAAGTAACAAGTTTCAGTGTTGACAGACAGAAGCCGACGAACATCTATTACCCTGTCAGTCGATATCCCCTGTTCCCAAACATTAATCATAGTTATTACAAGTTAAACCAATTCAAGAGAAGAGAATGCACTTGCCACGAGAGTGACGGAACTCACACCTACCATGCAGTGCAAGCAAGAAACAAAACCTCCAGTTCCCATCTAGTGTTTCAAGTTTTCTACATGGTATTTGATTAGTCCCAATTGCAGTCAATTTACTCTACTTTTATAATCCCATGTACGTATTCCACGTATATGGAGAGTTAAGTTGAAGTATTTTTCTATCGGAATTGGGAAACTATGGAGTTGGCAAGGAAGCTCTTGCCAACATCAGAACATTGCACGTTCATTACTGTCTGCTTCCTATACATCACCAGTTGTACCATTTAGAAAAGAAGCATGGTCCTCACTTCATTGGAGGTAAGTACAAAACAACATATTCAATATCAAGAAAGCTACCCTAACCAGGAATTCGGTGCTTCTGTTTTTTTCTTTTTCTTTTTTCAATTGCTACCAAATTCCCAATCAGTCAATCCTTGACTAAAAACCAGCGTTTCGCTCATGATTGATTGGTCATGACTATATGAAAACAATTTTTTAAGTGTTCAGGCTAGGCCACAAGCAAAAACCAAATTCGCAATCTGCAAAGAATAACCTACCAATCACAAACAGAAGATACCTATAGGATTGTGTTTGGAAGAATACGTTCAAGTTAGATATGTATGAACAAATAGTAGTAGTATCACGAATATTTTAACTAGATGCCAATCCCATAAAAGAATCTGCTAATAATTCCAAAGCGAGAACCACTTCTGTGGCAGTAGCATACCTTTAGAACCACAAGAGTTTCATCAGGAAGTTTTACTGTGAAATCGGTAACAACTGGAAGAACTGCAACATCGAAACATTATTAAACGGGCCATTCAACTGACAAAAGATTATAAACATAGAAATAGAATATAAGAAGGAAGATAAAGATGATGATACCTTTCTCTTCTTTCTTCTTCTTATCTCCTTTTGCCTTGCCACGACTGTTCCTTGGTGCCATTCTCGAATTGAACTAGCTGTACGTCTTCAAGTTACCTATTTCATTAAAGATGAATTATTTTAGAGAAAAAGAAAAAACAAAGCCCAGGAAGCTACCGGAAACAGAATTAGCTGGAGGTTACTGGTTAGAATTTTAGCTAAAGATTTCCAGTCCATAACTTGAATAATTCCATTCTAAAAAATGTCATAAAGCATTTGAAAGCAAAAGATGATATATAAGAAAGCTTTCAGAACATGGACTTCCATTAACAGCATGTTGATAGTTAGAGCTCAAGAAACAATCATTACCCAGGTAGCAGAAAGTCCAGAACTCGAAGAACTCCGGAGCTTCAGTATTGAAGAATACAGATAGAGTGTGAGAAAGAGACTGAACAGAGTCTTCAATGCAATAGTAAAGCTGAGGATAAACGAAACTGGGCAAACAACTCAGAGGTGAAACCAAGCTATATAGTCAGCGGAGAGCCGCAAACAGAGATTAAAAGGGTAGCTAAAAACAGCGAGCGAAGGGATTTGAGAAATGGGATAACGATGAAGCGGGCATAAACCATTAAAGAGGTAACGAAGGGAATGGTAAGGAAGCGAGAGCGAGACACGGAGAAAAGGGAGGAGATATAGAGAAGGGTATGATAAGGAAGGAAGGGCGGAGATTTAACGGTCAGACGACAGATCGGCATTTTATGGAAGTTTCTGGGTTATTAAGTAATTACAAGAACTTGGATATTTTTAAAAAAATTAATGGAAAATGAAAAAAATATGGAATATATTGGCAATTAGGGGAAGGAACTGACTGTGGGGTGCAAGAGTTGCTTACTTATCTACGAATTAAACATTATTTATAATTAGTCAATTACTTCTCTGTAATTATAAGGATATATATTTGAATAACGGAAATAATTTTTATAAAAATTATAAAAAAAAGACTAACTATTGATAATTAGAGTATTTTGTCGGAGGAAAAAATTTGTGGTATAGACTTGGCAGCCAATTTGTTGTCATTTAACAGAAGAATACAAAAAGATTATATTGGTTGGATGAATACTTGTTGAGTTGTAAGACTTAAATTTCACACGGCTCCTACAATAGAAAATGACTAATTTCTTTTTTTCTCTAATTATTAAATTTTGCTACATAAAACATTTTTATATGTTCAAATTTAAAGTTTAAGAGGGCTACGTCTTTTGTAGGTGCCAAAGGGTTGGATCGTTTCATGTAGACGATTTAAAATCAATCTAAATATTGTCAATTTAGATTTAATTAGTTAATTTTAATTTATGTCAATTTCAATAATGTATTTGGTCAATTTAAAATTTTGACCAATACCAATTTTTATTAAATATATTTATTCATGTCTAATGTATCATTCGTAGTACATACCTTATTACGTACTCATGATCAAACATGAAATGATTAAAAATGAAGGTAATGTGGAATACCTAATTTCGATTCCATATCTGATTTTGATACCGATTTCGAGCTCCAAACGATTACAAATCTCCCCAGACCTTTAGGGAAAGTGTTTCCCGATATGAGATTTAGGACTTTCTACAGCTTTTTCAATGCGTAAGCTCTCTTAACGGGTCAGAGATTCCTTATGCTTAAGATTAATATGAGCAACTACAGGAGACTTTAACCTTTATATAACTTTCATATCGGACTTCCCTATCACAAGTTCGATATAGGTTTAGTCCACACTAATTGGGATCTATTTTTTACCCGAACTTCGATTCATTAATCTATATCATTTATTGGGTCATTTTATTATCTTTATCTGTATCAAATTACATAATTTAACCAATAATTTATTTAAAACCCAACAAATGCAATTAATAGTTGTCCAAGTTTATGGGAAAGGATAAAATTGTCCAACATTCTCCTTTTTGAACAAACATTGATTGCATTTTTTACTCTAGTTTAAAAACTCGATTAAGCCACGCTACTAAACTAGTCGACTAAGTTTTAAAAACAAAATATTTGATCTAAACATAATGAAAGTCCATTATTCTGTCATGCAAGGTTTTCGCTACCAAAAAATTTTAAATGCATGTGTCATGTATGACATAGATTCAATACAATCACGTATACCTAATACCTTACTAACATGAATGAAAAATGGAGTGTGGCAAACTATGATGATATCTTTGTGATCTAAATTATTTCATCTTCATTTGTAGATCTCGATTTCTCCAACTTTATACTAAACTGCATATGTTAAATTGTATTAGAGAAATCTTGCTTTCTCTCACCAAATGCTAAATAGCATTAGAGAAAATCTTTATGTTCTCCAACTGAATGCTAAACTGCATTAGAGAACCTTTATGTTCTCTAACTGAATGCTAAACTGCATTAAAAAAACCTTTATGAGATTAAAAACTTATATCCCCTTATGTCATGTCAATTTCATGGATATCTATACTAAAATTGTATGCGTCTAAATGACATAAACACAAGGTCAATCTATATATATCCCAGTGACCTTTAAATGCTTAATATTGACACAAATCTTAAGACTTTTATATGTATTATGACAATGTATGATAACACATATTACTGAGAATAAACGATGATCATCTTTATCGATGAACCATCATATTATCATAATACGTCAAAATGTACAAATGTAGATGAAGCAAACGTGACGATCCCCAAACTAATAGTGTCTAAGGACGTCAAAACACCCATACTTTATACTTATGTCACAAACACAAGTGGGTGAAGTCCTTTAGTTAAATAATCGACTTACAATTCCTCAGTCTTTAAATGCTTCAAACCTTAATATTACCTTTTCGTATCAATACCTTTATCACCAACTAATTGACCTTTAAATCCTAAGACTCTGTGATATTCTTTATTCTCATTAAATAACACAGCAAGAAGATTATCACAGTATAACCAAATAGGTCTAGTCATTGAATCAATCACAAACAACTCAGAAATCAAGTTTCTAAGCTAAACAGACTGTGAAGTAACCCCATAGCATGCATTCTGTATGCATAGTTGAGGAAGTTACTAGTGTCTTCTTAACACACTTCCACGATATTGTACCACCCTCAAACTTCAAACTGTAACCTTAAGTGAACTTTCGACCATCCGGACACATAGATAAAATCTGAATCTGAATTTCCTACGAGGTTTAGTTTATTGACTGTACCGTATATCAACATATAATTCTTATTTTCCTTTAGTATCTCAATGCTCACTATACTACATTCCAATGGTCTACAACTGGATTAACTAGATATTGACCAAATTGCCAAACAATGAATGCAATGTCCTACATAGTACATAACTGAGCATACATCAGGCTATCAACCGTACTATAATACGAAACATTACTCGTAACTTCTGTCTTTACTTTATTCTTTGGATACCATACCAAATATTATCTCTCACTATGAGAAACAAGTGTTATGATAAGTTTACTATTAATCGTATTAAACCTTTGTAACACATATTCAATGTATGTATTCTATGAGAGGTCTGATGAGTGTTGAGATACGTCTCAGTGAATCTGAATAGTTAGGACAAAAGATGCTACACCAAGGTCCTTCATGTCAAAGTCCTTGATCAAAAGTTGCTTAACCTCATACAACATGGTCAAGTAATTTGACATGAGCAATATATCATCCACATGCAGTAATAGGAAAATAACTTTGCTCCCCTTGACCTCATAGTACAAACATCTTTTAATTTTATTTTCCAAGAAGTCGAAAGAGGCCACAACTTCATCAAATGTTAGGCATTACTTTTAGGAGGCTTGATGTAAATCATATATTGATATGCATAACTCACAAATTATGTCAGTTCCTTCTAGATCATGGGATCTTTCAGATTGTACCATATAAACTACTTCATAAAGGTTTTTATCCAGCAGCCACCTGATGTAACTTTATGTTATCATGAGCTACAATTGCCTTAATCACTCAAAATGCATCTTACGAGGATACGAGAAAAAAGGTAACATAAAGTCAATCTTTCTCTCTGAGCGAACCATTTGACAACTGAGCGAGCCCATAAATTGCTGAACTTTATCTTGTAATCCTTTAGGTCTTAAAACTTCATTTACAATTGGCGAGTTTGCAGTTCTATTGCAAATCAACTAGCTACCGGACCTTACTATGCTTTATAGCTTGCATCTTGTCATTCATTACATCTCACCACTTATCCGTATTGGGTTCAGAAATAACTTTTGTAAAAGTAATTAGATCCGTAACATGTTTAATAGCATAGTCCTGTATACTTGATAGACTATGTAATCAGATGGGATAGCAGGTCATCTCACTCTAGTGGATTTACTTAACTGTATTAGATCTTGTATTCCTAGGAACATCTGTGTCTACAGGTATGAGTTCAAGGTCCTATACAGGAATAGTACAAAGACCTAGATCCACCGGATCTAACTGTATGAGTAGCGGGTACATGAAAACTGTAGTATCCGCCCTGCTATCATCTGAAGGATCAATGGGCCCGCCATCATCATAGACATGGTCTTCCAGAAACATGGCTGTTTGTGATTCTACTATTCTAGCCTCTCATTCTCTGCAGTAAAAGTTGTAGTTTTAAAGTGGTCGAGATATTTTACTAAATAGCAATGAAGTAAACGAGCATGTAATTTTTATTTATAAGGATTGTACCACCTTAGTAGGACAGCCCCTTACACAAATGTGTGCAAGGTTGGGTTTCCAAACTTTTAGATAATCAGGTAGATTAGTCCTGTTATGCATTGACTTCTACAAGTCTTTTAGGGTATAAATATGCCTTTCGGTAAGACACCATTTTGCTCAGAACAACTCAGTATAGTGAATTAAGTGACTATTCTAACTGATTCTAAATATCTGATAAACAGACCTTTTGAAGTCCTAAAACACCATGTTTGCCATGATATTATCCTCCATGGTCAAATCTAACTATCTTGATGAATTTTACCAGTTAGTTCTCAACTTTCTGTCTTTAGCAAGAACATATAACTATAATTGGAATAATCATCAACAAATGTCAGAATACATTTAGAATTGCACAATGCAATTGTATAAGGTCTACTGATATCTTTATGTATTAGACTTATCAAGTCAGAAGCATGAGTTTATCTCAATATCCTTATTAGTCAACTCACCCCTGGAACAGTCAACACATTTTCCCAGATCATCGTAATCTAGAATTGAGAAATGTTTTTCTTGATCGATCTCTCAACCCTAGCTATGGAAATGTGACTTAAACTTTTATATCACATCATATATAACTTCTCATTCATCAGGGTCCTTTATTTCATAACTTGTTTAGCAAGATATGAAGAAGCATTTATCTAATTCTAGGTAAGACACATTCTATACAAACCATATGACAAGAAGGTTGTACCATTATGTTTTACATTAAACAACTGTATAACAGAAGTATTAAATACAAAACATTAACCCTCTTTGTCTAAAATTGATCAAAAGATTATATATAAAATGTGTCGTGGAAAACCTAAATGAACCCTACAACAAAGTTCAGTACATACATCCCCTATAGATATTACTTCCACTTCTTTATTGCTGTGAAGCATCGGTTTCTCCTTCCTTTTATTTGGCTTTATCCTGGATATGAACATTTGCATTATGGAAACATCTTGATCAGATGTTCCATTAAACAGCCACCATGTGTACTTAATGCTACTATCGCAAATTAGATTCATAATTGACAAGCCAAAGAGTAACATGATGGTCTCATTCTTTCATTTTAAACCTCATACTACTGGTTTCTTTAAGTCCCTAGGACCTTTATTAGTATTGGCGTGACCAATATCAACATGTGGAGAAGATTTGAACTTTCTACTTTTGAACTTAGCGGGCTTCATCTTTGTCTTCTCTTTAGTTGCTTCATGGGTTGTAAGAGTAGCAAGCTTGAGTTTCTCTTCCTCAACAACGAAATGGGCTATCAAAACATTAAAGTCCCAACGTCTTCAATCTACTTTGAAGATGAATTATTCTCGATATGTACTCCATTACTCTCCTTTTCTTCCGTATACCTTATGGAGAATAATTCTTTCATCAAGGTACTAGTCTCAACACTAAATGAGATTGTGTATTTTTGGGAGACATTATCAAGAAATTCATTCGCTATGTCTGTGTATGAAAATCTACTTTGCAGATGGTTAGGAATGGGTCTCTTAATGGTCATTAGATATAATCTGCTAGACCGATCTTAGGCTTCATAGGCTACTTTACGAGTTTTCGAGCTCATGAATGTAGGTGGAGATGGCATATCCTTCCGTATGGTCATAACAATCACAGCTATCTTCATAGCGTTCAATACATCCTCTGTCCACATTTTTATATTGAAATCAGTAAAGGTTTCAATGGTAACACTGATTTAGTTGACTGAAAAGGTGACTTCAATATGATAATTTTTAAATCAACACAAATATAGGACAACAGTGATACTCAAAGCCATTACATAATATATTTACTGAAAATCTAATTACACATATTATGAAACATCTTTGGACTGAATACATATAAAAGCGATCATAAATAAACTATCAACTATTTTAACACTATCACCTTTGGATGAATAGATCACCTCAGCAACTGCTTTCCTCCATCCAATGCCTTTATGAATATCTCAAAATGTTATGTACGGCCAACATCTTTGGAGAGAATAACCAAACATAAAGGCAGAGATATCCCCCAACATGCAAGTAGTATAATTCAAAATACGAACTTGAAAGACCACTTTGGTGACTACATCCTCGTCAATACTCAAAACATCCACAAACACAAGGGGTACATCTTTATGTTATCCTCACGTTCTTTATGGACATATGGTACGTGACAATGTAGCATCAATAAATACAAAAAATCGAATGCACAGTCTCATTGTCACACACTCGTATTGAAGACATTATCTGAAAACTTCATTTGAGACTTTCATAAAAGAAAAATCTCAATAGAGTGATCGGATACTGAACCGACCACCTAAGACATGAGAACCTAACGTATCTCCCTTATGGCAAGTTTGTTGCACGAAATTTCACTCAAAAATGACTCTAGATGTCTCACTTCCTTTTTCAATCGACTATCATGCAATCCTGAACACTAAACATGAGATCCAAGACACAAAATCTTAAAGTATCTCCCTTATGTGATGTCCGAAGTATGAAAATTCACTTAAAATCGGATTCATAATATCTTAATTCATTTTTTTTAAATTAGACTTTAATTTAGTATTATTTTAATAAATCAAGACAAATGGAAATTTTTACTTTACGAATTTTTCGAATCCGGAAACTAACCCAAAATACCTCGGGGCACCTTATAGAGAATCTAGATTTTTTTTTGTTTTTTCAAAAAATTACTATACCGTCCGTACGACTGATGTGGCGCACCACGTCAGTGCGTGTGGCATGCTCTGACACCCCTGCGTCGACTCACGCCAGATGTGTCTGGCGCGTGCGCGTCACTCGCACCCCACGTGCAGACGTGCGTCTACGGTGCACGTGTCACTAGGTGTTCTCCATCCAGCGTTCCACGTGTAGGGATGGATGCGGATTGTATGCTACAAGCGCCTACCGTCTTATGCTAGTGGGAGTGCAGGTTGCTCGTTGCGCATGACGTGTCGGCGAGCTATTGGCATGTGTAGCATCAGCGCGTGTAGGTATTCACCGATGCCGGAGGCAATTTCTGGCATCCCAGGAAATTAGTTTTGGCTCTGTTCGGCCCGTTTTCGACCCGTTCTTTAAATCTAGCCTTATGTATGCCACTTTTACGTAATTATATATGTAAAAAAACTGAAAAAAGAATCAAAAATTGAGGAAAATCATATGAGATGAAAAATCGAAAAGCCTTCGTTTATGACAATCTGATCACATAACCGCTCTGATACCACATGTAATACATAGTACAGACCTTATTACGTACCTAGGCTCAAACATGGAAGGATTAAAAATGAAGGTAATGCGGAATACCTGATTTCAGTTCTATCTCTGATTCCAATGCCGATTTCAAGCTCCAAACGATCACAAATCTCCCGGGGCCTTTAGGGAAAGTGTTTCCTGACGCGAGGTTTAGAACTTTCTACAATTTTCTTAATACTAAAGCTCTTTTAATAAATCAGAGATTCCTTATACTTATGATTAATATCAGCAACTACGGGAGACCTTAACTTTTATATAGCTTCTATATTGGCCTTTTCCATCACAAAACTGATATAGATCTGATCTATATTAATTAAAATCTATTTTTACTTTGACTTCGATCTATTATTCTAGATCATTTATTGAGTCACGTTATTATCTTTATCTGGATCAAATTACGTAACTTAATCGATAGTTTATTTAAAAACTGAAAAATAAAATTAATAATTGTCTAATTTTATTAGAAATGACAAAATTTTCTGACCAGAGTGTCTTCTCTCCTTAGTCCGGAGTTCTGCTTTGAGTCAAAAAGGTTGGTCATTTTAGGTCCAAGCTTGAATGGAAGGGTTAAAGTATCAACTACTATTTATAATCTATCTGACGTTACCACATACGTTTTGCCTCTTTAGTCGAACAACCATGTGGTATAGACTTCTCATTCAAGTCGATGTCAGCATTTTAATTTCACCAATGATACAACTCTTTTACGTGTCTTTTGCCCCGGCAGCTTCCGATTCCACGAGAAAAACGAATTTCCCATATTACATTTGAAGAACTTCCTTCTAATAGTAGAAAATTACATTCGTTCTTTTCGAACACGCAACACTAAATAAAATTTTAAAAATATATAATAATTTATGAACCACATATTTTGAATAAAATAT
>JAOTIZ010000004.1:4074230-4086713 GCA_027123425.1 Erythroxylum panamense | reverse complement strand
GATCGGTGTTTATGGTCAGGTGGAGGGTGGAGGGTGGAGGGTGGAGGGGATGATTTCGAGAATCTGAGTATCTGTACCAACAATGGGCTGCAATATGGCCCCATTTCTAGCAAAATTGACATTAGGATGGGGGTTTATAGGAGTGATTGGGCCTGGAAGAATGATAATTGGGCTGGGGATTAATGGAGTAGGCTTGTGGGTTGGTGTTATAAGGTGTTGTGGGCTGAAAGGCAGGGGCATGATCTGTTAGGCCAGAGGAAGAATGTCGGGGCCCAGGTGAAGAGTAAATAGGCGGCCCACGGGTGGAGGAGAAAGCGTGACCTTTAGGGTTAAACTGCCGACGCCCTCCTCCTCTACTTTAACTGCACCCGCGTGCGTAGAGAGATGGAGAAAAATGATGGCCATCAACAGTCCCCGTGAGGGTCGTGTCCGGTGAGGGAGTCGAGTGAAAGGATAACAGACGCTACTCGTGGATAAGTAACTTTGCTCTGAGTTCACCGAAGGAGAGGCTCGACTCGCGATGCTCCACCGCTATAATGAAAGATTCAAAATCTGCAGATAAACCATTCAAGGTAAAAAGGATAAGGTCAGAATCAGGTATTTTATCACCTATAACTGCTAATTCATCTGCTGTACTCAAGATTGTGGCAAGATATTCGGTAATAGATTTTTGTCCCTTTTGAATAGTATGCAGTTGCCGTCAGAGCAGAGAACATTGGGAGCTCGATTTTTGCATGAAATGTTGCTCGAGATTAATCCAAAGGTCATGGGCCATGGTACATCCGATGGCAAGGCAAGCAATGGAGGTGGAAAGTGAGGCGGTGAGGAAGTAGTAGACCAATCTATCAAATTTTTGCCATTTGAGATGTTCCGAAGGTTCAGTATCGGAAGTGATGGATGGCGGTGTGATAGATCCATCAACATAGCTAATGAGATCAGAGTTAACAAGGATTGCATGAACTTGGTTGCGCCAGATGAGGTAATTTGAGTCATCCAATTTTGTGGTTATAAAGTTAGTAATTTGATTGAATGGTAAGGTTGGGGAATTGAGATCTGTCATTGAAGTGTGTTGGAGATAGTTTAGGTTGAGAAAAAAAAGAAGGATGTTTTGTGTCTGTATTTTCAGTGTGAAGAGTAGGGTGAGTTTTTGTGGTTCTTTCTGTTGTTTCTGTACAGTAGGTGTTTGAAAAAATGACTATTGGCTTGAATGTATAACTTGGTAATAAGACCAGTGTAAAGGCTCTGATACTATGAAAAAATAGAAGAAAGTAATTGAAGGGATAATTGTATTGTATTGCTTGCATTATCATGAGTGACTTTACAAGGTATTTATACATATATATGAGATCTACAAAGATAATGAAAATCACAAGATAAAATTAAATACAATAAAATCAAATACATTTGAAATGAAATCAGATATTTGTTCTTGGGATTGCATAAGGATTTGCATGTATCTGCATATGTTTATCAATTATATTTTAATGATAAAATAATGTAAAATGATTAAATTTTAAGCGATATTAAATAAAATTTTAATAATAAAATGAAATAGTTTTTCAATTATGCATTTTATATAAATTATTAAAATTTAAATCAGAAAATTTTGAAAATAAATTAATTTAAAATTAATAAAATTAATATACGAATTAAATTCAAACTTATGCTATATTTATATATACATATATATATTCAAATTTAATTTAAAAACTTCAAAACTTATAATTTCCATTTATATCATTCTCGCATGCATAATTTTGAATTAGGTTTTAATGAACAATTCAAATTTAGTTTATTAAATGAATATGAATTTTATTAAAAGTTTAATAAAGTTCAAATTTATTAATTTTTTGAATTATACTCAAGTAATAAAATCCAAATTTAACTTATTATCTGAATTTATATTTTTAAAATATATCTAAAATTTTAATAAATTCGGGCTAATTGACGAAGATTTTCTTCTAATTTTTTTAATGATTATAATTTAGCACCGAATTAGAAGTTGTCCTTTTACGATTAATCGCAAAAGGGTTCTACCCAAATCGGCAAGTACGTCTTGGCACAAACATGGGGCCCACGTTCAGGGTTGTGGCCCGGGTCCACGCTGACAAATAACCGCTTCCTGTTATCGAAACCGAAGTGAATAGCCGAGAGCTCCTCGACGGTCCACGGTTCGCCTCGTAACACTCGTGGGGCCCACAACCCGACCCAAAGACCCGAAACTACACCAGAGCTATAAATAATCGGACCCAATTCGGCACACGACCAACCCTCCCAAATTTTTTTTTCGCTTGGCGCTATCTCCCGAACAGATTTTATTTTTTGCCCAAATTTTTGGAGCCAAAACACGCTACCTTTCACCGTCTAACACTCCCCCGTCAATCTCTTAACCTTAAGAATTGTAAGTTCTAATCTGTCTTCTCGACATTGTTTATGCCAGGTGAATTTTTCTGGCGTCCTTGAAGTTAGTTAGCGAAACCTATTCCCTTTGTCCTGTAACGCAGTTCGAGTTTCTGTCTCTTCAAGAACCCCCTAATTTGAGTTTTCTCGGGAATTTTCTTTTTGTGGGAAAACTCCAATCCTTGTTTGGTAGTGTAAACTTTACGATCGGTATATAGCATTGGTATAAAAAGGTCTCCTTTTGGGTTTCTTCCTGCAAAATAAGATCAGGAGACGTGCGCCTATTTGGAGTCTGGAGGTTCTGTTTGTTTGATTCCCCTAGTTAGGTTTCGCATCCAATTTTGGGGTAATTGTACTATTGGCGGGGGTTTGATGTATTTCGCGTGACTATATGCTGAGTTTTTAAGGGTGAAATTGTCAAGTTCTTACGTTTTCGATTCAGATTTCGGTTTCTGGTATAAAATTAGGGTTTTGATTGTTGGGTGTGACGCTAATTCGTTGAATTGATATGGTTAGAGGATGATAATCAAAAGAGTTGTAAAAGTCAAAATGCCGAATTTAAAGGTGTGCAAGATGGAAAAGCCTTGCAGTGAAGACGAGGAAGAATACGCGTGTAGATTGATTCCGAAAAAGCGAAAAGCTAATGGATACAACACGAATTCAGTCGCTATGTACAATGGGATTGAGGATTTTAGCAGTGGTTCTGGTTCTTGGTGCACCGAGGGACCCTGCTGGGCCGCCGATGTCCAGTCTCAATCGAAGAGATTGAAGAAACAGAGCTGGAAAGAGTCTCGTTCACCTTTAATCAGGTCTTTGCGAGGGCGAGTCCAGATGCTTCCATCGAAGTTTAGTAACTCGGTGCTGAATAAATGGACGAAACAAAATTACGACACTGAGTCAAGCTCCGATGATGAAGAAGGTATTGATGTTAGGAATGAGTATAATAGAAAAGGACTTGCAAAGCATAAACTTGAAGTGCGTGGTTTAGGGTACAATGATTTTGAGTATAGAAACTGTGGTGCAAACTCTTTGAGTTCGCGTGATTCATTTATAGAAACTGAGGAATGCGAACTCAATTTTAGAAGTACGGGTTCTGATATATTGGTGAAGAGAAGACCCGGAAAGAAGGAGTTTTATAAGCCAGAGGACTTTGCTTTGGGAGATATGGTATGGGTTAAGTGTGGGAAGAGCTACCCGTGGTGGCCAGCGGTCGTCATTGATCCAATAGTACAAGCTCCTGATACGGTTCTTCGTTGTTGTGTTCCCGGGGCCATCTGCGTGATGTTTTATGGGTATTCTAAAAACGGGACGCAAAGGGTATTTCCTTTTTCTTTTTGCAAATTGGTTGGTGCATATTGCCTTTTAGTTCTTTAATTAGATTAATTATTTATGGTGGTGCAGGATTATGCATGGGTGAAACAAGGAATGCTATTCCCTTTTGCCGAATTTATGGACCGGTGGGTAGCTAATCATCGCTACTTTAATTTTTATACGGTAATTTTTAGTATGTTTTTCATTTTTGTTTCTTCAGGTTTCAGGCACAGACGCAACTGTACAAGTGTAAGCTGAGTGACTTTCAGAAGGCACTAGAGGAGGCAGTTTTAGCAGAAAGTGGGATCCATGATGCCAACGGTGGCTGTACACAAGTGGGCAGTGCTGAAGCTTACTCCGAGGGATTACAAGAGGTTGACGGTTCAATAGAGGACCAAGTCCAGGCAAGTTTCTGTGGAACGCGTTTGTAATATTTTGGGACAGGGATGCCCAAACTGAGCCTGAGCCTCCTTTTTTTTTGTTTTTCTTTTTGATACTTGGTCCAAGCTAGAGTTTGAACCCAATCAAATTGGGTTTGTCCCATTGATTTTTTTTAAAAAAAAGGTTTAGCTATAGATTATCTCATTATAAAAAAGGCATATCAAATATTCAACACTGAAATCCATCCCCTTGCATATTTATATCGTTTTTTATTTTTAAGGCTAAAAAATTAGCATGAAAACTTTGTTATATTTTATTGTAGTATTGGAATCCAATATGTTATGAACTATGCTAAATTTCCCAATTGATTAATCTTATAAGAGCTACTGATCGGCAGAAGAAGCACCTTTACAATGAGACCAAAATGAATCCTAAAATCCAGAATTGTCTTTATCTCTCGAATTTGAGTGCTTTATCAAAGCCCAAAGCTAAACCCCTAAAATCCTTGTCAAGTGTTTAATCACATTTTCTATCCTTGTTCTCTACAGCCAACACAATCACCTTCTAGCTATAGCCGATAAATTTTGAATACCATTGTCAGCTTCTGTGTCTCCTAGGTTTTCTCATGCTAACTTCTTTGTGTTTTCTCTATCTGGTATTAATTCCTTTGCTTATTTTTTTCCGTTTTATGATCTTTTAATTTTGCTTATACTTGGGATGGAAATGATGGTATAAAGTAAAAGGTCTGAGCAGGAAGGTATTGGTGGACAGTAATGGATGTTTAAAGTATGGTGAGAAGGGAGAGGGCCCCTGTGCTTTGTTTGAGTCATGGCATTGCCACTGTCGCAAACTCTCCTACAACAAAGATGCCATGCTCAAGCATTGAGCATTGGTAATGGGGTTGAAATAAAAGGCGTGGGCTGCATTCTAGTATTGAATGCTAGTCTAGACTTCTCCCTATACTTGTGCTGTCACCTTACTTTTTAGCATTTTTTTTCTGCTTCCAGGCTTCCTCTTTGATCGAACCTTGTTGCTGATCCATCTGCCGTTTAATCTGTTCTTTTTTCTTCAAATAATATGTCAGTCATCTGATGCTTAAATAGAGATGTTTGGTTGTAATCCCTATACTTTTGTATTAGAAGCGTCCTGTGTGTTAGTGCTTGCTGCCAAATATTACTTGGAGCAAAAGGAGGATTGCAATAGATCATTCTTGGAGCAAAATTATCCTGCTATTGTGGAAACTATGAATATTTAGTTGTTTATACTATAATTTATCCAATGGAATTTTCAGGATGTACGTTACAAGGAAATGAAATGCTGTGACAGCTGTAATCTAATAGTGCCGTGCAAAATTTTGAAGAATAGGAGGGGCTCAATATGTCAGACTGAAATTTTATGTAAACACTGTGCGAAGGTTCTTGAGGATACTCTTCTCTTAATTTATCTATTATTCTTTTTCTTTATTTCTCAATTTCTTTTGTTGATGATGATGATGATTAGAGTCATAATTCTTGCAGTTGAGAAAATCAAAGCAGTACTGTGGAATATGCAAGAAGATTTGGCATCATTCTGATGGTGGCAGTTGGGTGAGATTATTATTATTACGCATTGGGTTTTTTAGTTGTCCATTGAGAAAATATGTTGTACTGTGACTTGACGTATTGCTGGTTGCAAAACTTTCTTGATTAGGTTTGTTGTGATGGTTGCAATGTTTGGGTGCATGCTGAGTGCGACAATATTTCCAGAAAAAATCTGAAGGTATTAAAAGCTAATATATCCTCCTTTCTGTATGTAAATTTCATTTCTGCATTTGAAGTTAGAGGCTAAACTGATTTTGTGCTTTCAAGGATCTGGAGCACATTGACTATTATTGTCCAGACTGCAAAGTGAAATTCAAATCTGAATCATCAGGATTAGATAGAAGGAAGCTACCAATTAAGTCTGTTCCTCAATCTTCTTTCTATAAGTATGTATCCAGTTTTGAATTTGACATTGTAGAATTATTGTCAAAATCTTAATTTTCCTGGAAGCTCTTAATTAACTGGTCTAATTTGCGTCAGTTCTTTGGTCAATGCTGGGCAAGCAATGCAACCTGACAAGGTGACTGTCCTGTGCAATGGCATGGAAGGAACATATCTCCCTGAATTTCATGCGTATGTTAATACAAATTTCTCCATTTGCTCTAATTTTCCCATTATTTGTTCTTCTCAGCCTCTTCATTAGTTATGACTGTTTTGATGTTAAAGGTCTTGAAATTTAGAAGCATAAAATTAAGTATTACCAATTATCAGATTTTTCTACTAGCTGGGTGATTAGTTTTGGCAGTAAGTTGAGCATATACTGTTGGGCTTCTCTTCTTGTATTATGAATGCATTTTTAGTCTATTTTACAGAAACTTAATCATGCTGATGAACTTTTGTATTTGTTTCTAGAATTGTGTGCAACTGTGGTTCTTGTGGGTCACGGAAGCAAACACCAAGTGAATGGGAAAGGCACACCGGTTGCAGAGCTAAAAAATGGAAGTATAGTGTGAAGGTCAAGGGTTCGATGATGACATTGGAAAATTGGGTTCGTATAGATCTTGTCTTTATGAAAGCATGATGTGATCTCTGACTCGGTTACACAAATTTTTATTTTTTGGACTTTGCAGCCAATTTGCTTAGTTTAATAATATTGCTTGCTGTAGTTAAATTTTATTATGCTACATTATACTGATCATGATTTTTAATGGCACACCTAGTCATTTTGCACTAAAAAGGGAATGGATCAAAGAAGTTGAGGATTAGTTTTTCAATGCTTGAAATAACTAAGCCCTAAATACATATAGTTGACTTGATGTGTTGGCTTATTCCTGAATTTAACTAGCAGTATTATGAACTCTGGTCTCACCAAGAAGTGAATCAAACCTGAATTGTAAATCTCATTGTGTTATGATTTATTCTTGCACTTCAGATGTAGTTTGGTGAAGGCCTATGATGTAAAACGTTCTTTATGCCATTTCCTAGAAATGGTTGAGTTGATGATACCCTGTATCATTGACAATTGTGCAGAAGCTGAATTCGACTCTGTTATGTGTTTGAAGTCCTTTTGGCTCTACCAAGTAATTAATGCTCTTTCCCTCCTCCAATACATGTGAATTCGACTCTGTTATGTGTTTGAAGTCCTTCTGGCTCTATCGAGTAATTAATGCTCTTTTCTTCCTCCAACACATGTAGACGTTTGACCAGGATTGTTTCTGAGTTCACCAACTAGTTTCTCCTCCCTTCAGGTGTCAGCTTTGTTTACATTATCTAGAGATAAGAGATTCCTTCTTTAGTAAAACCTGCATAAATTTTAAAGGAGCAGTAAGTACATCTGTAGCAGTTGAGTAGAAGAAAGTGATTCTTTAGCGTGTAATCTTAATTATAGGTGATTGGAAATCTGGGATGCTTCAATTCTTTTCTTATGTTCAATTTGATTGTCTATTTTTGTTATATTTTAGTGTACTGTTATCATCATTTCTTTGTCTGCACTGGACTGTTAGTTGTTCATTTTAATTTCGTTCATAATTGGGTCATATAAACCTTGTAAATATGCTATAGGGATATGGCTACATCATTTGAAGGCAGTTATTTCTCTGTCGGTCAATAATTTCAGTGTAATTGTTGGGGCCTTTTCAATCAGAAATTTTTCATGCTCCTGTTTTTTGGTTTAGTATAGCATAGTTCTCATCTTAATTGCGAAGACAAAGAGTTCCTTTATATTGCCATGTTCCTTTTTTGTGAATGACATGAAAATACTGCAGATTGCTGAGTTCAATGCACGTGGTGTAAATCCTCCGAGACTGGATAAGCAGAAGTTGTTCGCCCTTTTACAAGGTAATTGTTGTTCATCATTGAACTTGTTGAGGACTCCAACTTTGCCTCTCTCTCTGGCTCCAAAAAGTTGTAGCTTGGGTGCAAAAGGTCTCCATGTGTTATTGGTTAATTGGAAAGTTTAATTTTATCTTCGCAGAGAAGTATGAACCTGTTTCTGCAAAATGGACAACGGAAAGATGTGCTGTTTGTAGATGGGTTGAAGACTGGGACGACAATAAAATGATAATTTGCAACAGGTGGATTCTATAGGTTTATTGGCTTCTTAAACTCTATTAGTTAATGGGAAATTCATATGCTGGTGGAAGCAACTTTTGTTTTGAGTTTAATCTGAACATTAGTAAGAGAAGTCACTTTTGTCCATCTGGATTTACGGAAGACACTTTCTCTATTCAGATGTCAAATAGTCGTTCATCAGGAATGCTATGGGGTGCAGAATATTCAGGATTTTACTTCATGGGTGTGCAGGGCTTGTGAAACACCTGGTGTTGATAGGCAGTGTTGCCTTTGTCCTTTAAAAGGCACGTCCTTTCATTTAGCTCCTTGACATATTTTTCCTATCATTCTTTCCCGTTGCTATTTGACATCTTCGGAATGCATGGTTCTTTTAATTCTCTAATTTGCAAATATTTCTACAGGTGGAGCCCTAAACCTAGTGATGTTGAGACGCTATGGGTTCACGTAACGTGTGCTTGGTTTAGACCTGAAATTGCTTTCTTGAATCATGAGAAAATGGAACCTGCCACTGGAATCCTTAGAATACCGTCAACTTCATTTTTAAAGGTATGTTATAATCTGAACAATCTTACACTTTTTCACATCAAGTCTTCACACTGGTTTAGTAGTCCTTCTGTAGCATAATTTCATCCAAACAGGTGAAGGAATTTATTGGTTTAATTGTGCTACATTGCATTTATTTAAAAGGAGTTAACCAAAATTTATTTGTGATACAGAGTTGTGTTATCTGTAAGCAGACTCATGGTTCCTGCACCCAATGTTGCAAGTGCTCCACATATTTTCATACGATGTGTGCATCTAGAGCAGGTTACTTTATGGAAGTAAGTTTTCTTGTGCAACTTTTTCCCCTTGCAATTATGCATAACTCTGGAATATCATTTTTCTTGATTTTGTTGTCACCTGAGAATTTCTTGATCTATATGCTAATCTTTCAGTTGCTCTGCATGGAGAAGAATGGAACCCAAGTTACAAAGAAGTTGATCTACTGTGCTACTCATAGGTTAGGAACTGTACCCACTTCATCATTTGCTTTATGTTGTATCTGATTTCCTGGTATGTAGAGGAGAGAGAAATTATGATTCTGTGCATTCTGCAGCTCATTTATTGACTTATGTTCTATGTTTTCTTACCATGGATCAGGACCCCAAGCCCTGATTCTGTCATAATCATGCGTACTCCTTCAGGTGTTTTTGCTACTAGAAGCTTGCTTGAAAATCAGAGTATGAGCTTTAGGGGTTCAAGATTAGTTTCTTCGAAGAGAATTGAAATAGATGAGCCCTCAACATCTGAGTCTAATGAGTTTGAGCCTCTCTCTGCTGCAAGATGCCGTTTTTTCAAAATATCAAAGAATAAGGTAATTCATCAGAATTGCTTTACCCTTCCAATGCCTTCCTTTTTATGCTCATTTTCCAGTGGATCTTTGTTATATATCCCCATGATTTTCATGCTACTCAAGACAAGGCATTTTAACTTTGACCCAGTCCAAGGCTCTTTTGCTTTGCTTACTGCTGGTATTTTATGATCATTGAAATGCTTGTCATTTCATTATTTCCTCATATATCCAGATGGTTGAGATGATCCCAATATGCCACAGATTGATGGGTCCCAGACATCATTCTTTAAATGCTATAGATACCTTGAACACCTATAAGGTATGCTCTTGTTTTCATTATTATGTCAATTTTTACTTTTTAATGCTTTGAGCTAGAGAGTATTTCTTCAAAAGTAAGAATGAAAAGTACTACAGTTCTTTTGGTTGTTGGACATAACAGATCAGCATGTGTTGTTTAACAGCAGGAAATGGAAGATTCTGCAGTTTTCTCTTCATTTAAGCATTGACTTTCCCATTTACAGGTGAACATCCATTCTGCAGATGGCTTGGTTACTTTTTCCCACTCGATGTAATTTTAATAAATGAAATGTTTCTGTTTTCAGAAAACTAAAAAACTCCGGGTTTGGTTTGGTAAATCTGGCATACATGGGTGGGGCCTCTTTGCTCGCAGAAACATTCAAGAGGGAGAAATGGTACTTGGCTTTAATTTTCAGTTAAACATGTTTTGTTCATTTTGGTAATCAATATCCCTATTGACATGAGAGGACTTCTTGAAAATTGGTTACCTTAATACTTGTACAAACTTAGTACCTCTTTCCCTCCTGTATATCCATTTCATTGTTAGCAAATGTGCTCAATATTCAGGTCATTGAGTATCGTGGAGAGCAGGTGAGACGGAGTGTGGCAGATCTGAGGGAGGCACAATACTGTGTGGAAGGCAAAGATTGTTATGTGAGTCATTGCAACTCATCTTTAAGTGCATGGTATATGTACCAGCCAATGTGCTCCCAATAATTTGCATCCTTAGGAACTTCTTTTACTTCACCAGAAGCCCATTTTACCTTCACCGTCCTGGTGATGTATGAGATTATGGCATTTGATACAAAATATTGAGACACCTGCTTTTGTAATGTTTGAATAGTTTCCTAGTATGGTTTCTCTCTTTCTTCCTTTTCTGCCTTTCTGTCTCTCATTCTTGTTTGACCCATCAAATAACTTAATAAATTTGGTAAACATATGTTTTGAACATGCTTAAAAGCTAATATCTGCTCGCATAGTTGGGTTTGAGGTTACTCGAAATCGGTACTTTGTCATCTTCCTTTTGTGATTTTGACGTTGCATTTTTATTGTTTAAGTTATTTATGTAGTTACAGAGATCCTACGATTTGGCATTCAATCATATATTCTATATTTGAGTCAACCACATGGCATTGTATGATTATTTTGAGGTACAAAAAGTTTCAGTAACCAAAGTATTTTTAGCATTTACATACATGTGTGTCCTTGATGGTGTGTATCTTTATTTTGAAAGCACGCTTTCCTTTTTGAAGATCAGCTTATGCTGCTTGAGGCTTGGAATACCATTTTTTGTTCCAAGTTCTTGTATCTGATATTTTTAACTATAATCAGCTGGAAACTCAAGATGAATCTCAGGAGGAGACAAGGTGGAAACTTGTTCATGGAGATGCATTCAGGGCCCATCAATTTTGGATTGCTCTGTGTGTATGTTGGTACAGGTGTATAGATCTTTGGAATGACACTTGTTACGATGATATTTGCTTTGCTGGGATTCTTGTCTCCTTCCAACAGAGGTGGCCTCATGACTACTATGGTTCTTTTGTGGGTGTTTATGGGTATATTTGGTGAAAAAATGTTAGAAATTGTATAGTTCTTTAACATTATTTCTTGTAAATCTTACGTTCTTATTTCAACAGTCTTGTCAGTAAAGGATGCAAATTAGTTAGTTGTGGCTCAGCTATGCCAACTCTTCATATTTCAAACGATGATCTGGCAAAATTTGTTGATACTTCTGATGAATGGATATCTGTTTGTACTAGGATTCGAAATTGAAGAGTTCTTATAGGTCATTTACCTTCTTTTGGTTGCATCTTTGTTTTGTATATTGAAAATTTGGAATCTGGATGTCTTTAATTGCTTGGAGTTGCTAATGAAATTACTTTATGGTGACTTCAAGTTAATTGAGTTGAATTTAATGATCAGTTTCTTTTATGGAGAGGGAGAATTAAAGGTTTTTTTTAATGTGGAGATCCTTATATTTGTAACAGTTACTAACTTGGTTCCATCGATGACATTTCAGGAAAAGAAAGCTTAGTTTCTTTAGCAACACAAGCATCAAGGAGAGCTCTTCAGATGGCAGAGATTGAACCTGATGATGTAGACATGGTGTTGTTCTGCTCATCTACGCCAGAAGATCTTTTCGGTAGTGCTCCTCAGGTATAACTTGATGTTTTATGGTTCTTCTATTTTCTTAATATTGCTAAGAACAAGAAATTGAGTTATGAATGGTTGAATGAAAAAGCAAAAAGTTGTGTGATTCATGAGACAGTATGATTACTGCTTAAATTCATATTTATTTACTGTTTGTTGCATCTACTATCTACCATCTATATGTCGATAAAATCGTTTTCTTGTCTACCCTCTTAATTTATGCTACAAGTTAATAATATGCTAAAGTGCAACTTGATTTGCTTAGCTTCTTATAAATTCATCTTGTCTATTAGTTTAATCTATGCTGTAATATGCATTTTTTACCACACTCCTTGAACTCATGTTGTTGATGAAATTTTCACTAGAAATGAATTTAGGTGGAAGCTCTTTGCATTTTCCGTTGTATTTTAAAAGTTAAGGGATTAGAATTAATAAAGTTCCTTGAATAGATTGAATTTTGTTGTTCGATGCATGATCAATTTATTAGATTTAGACGTGGATATATGGCACTTCATTAAG
>JAOTIZ010000004.1:4050538-4068180 GCA_027123425.1 Erythroxylum panamense | reverse complement strand
TGTCATTCTATCATCAAACCAACGAACAAATTCTTGAAAGAGTAATCCAGTCATCCATGCTTTCTTGTTGGCTCGATGATGACAATTAAGATTGTCAATATTCATATTTTTA
Organism: Erythroxylum panamense; assembly: GCA_027123425.1. NCBI lineage: Eukaryota > Viridiplantae > Streptophyta > Magnoliopsida > Malpighiales > Erythroxylaceae > Erythroxylum > Erythroxylum panamense. The sequence goes on along the minus strand of JAOTIZ010000004.1, from coordinate 4,068,068 downwards.
AAGCATTTAGGATTAGCATACTTACCAATAATCCAAAGAGGTACTTTATCTGAATCCAAAGATTGTCAATATTCATATTTTTAAAGCATCTAGGATTAACATAAAAAATCTTTTTGTTTTATGTTAACATTTTTCCATAAAATTATGGAAGGTGATCAAATATGCAATGTGAAGCTACACTGGAATTCATCTATATATCCGTAGAAATGGCAGAGATAAAGTATGTAATTGTGGAACTGATACTAATACCCATTTCTGGTCAGGAACATCAAGCATATTAATTATGTCTAATATGAGGATTCCAAACATCACAATCTTTATCTTTTGTCAACTAATTGAAAAGTAATGCACATTACAATTATTATGTATTTTCTTCTAATTTTTCCAAATTTTCTTGAATTATGTTAGTCCATTTATCCATATCTTTGTAGATACTTTTGCATATGAATTATTTTCCAAGTAATTAACACGGCAAGATATGAAAAAATCTTTTTGTTTTATGTTGATATTTGTCTATATAATTATAGATGGTGATCAAATATGCAATGTGAAGTGACATTGGAATGTGAGGAATGTCAAGCACATTAACTGACTTCTAATTTGAAGATCACGAACGTCACAATCATTATCTTTAATTAACTAATTAAAAAGTAATGCACGTTATAATTGTTATGTATTTCCTTCCAAATTTTCCTATTTTTCTTGATTCATGTTAGTCCATTTGTCCATATCATTATAGATACTTTTGCTTATGAATTACTTTCCAAGTAATTAACACAACAAGATATGAAAAAAAATCTTTTTGTTTTATGTTGATACTTGTCCATATAATTATGGAAGATGATCAAATATGCAATGTGAAGCTAAATTGAAATTCATCTATATATCACTAGAAATGGCAGAGATAAAGTATGAAGTGGTGCAACTGATACTGATATCCATTTCTGGTCAGGAACGTTAAGCATATTGATTACATCCAATTTAAGGATCACAAACGGCACAATCATTATCTTTAATCAGCTAATGGAAAAGTAATGGATGTTACAATTATTATGTATTGTCTTCCGATTTTTCCAAAATTTCCGATTCATGTTAGTCCATTTGTCCATATCTTTGTAGATACTTTTATATATGAATTATTTTCCAACTAATTAACACAGCAAGACATGAAAAAATCTTTTTGTTTTATGCTGATATTTGTCCATATAATTATAGAAGGTGATCAAATATCCAATGTGAATCTACAATGGAATTGATCTATTTATTAGTAGAAATGGTAGAGCTAAAGTATGAAGTGGTGCAACTGAAACTGATATCTATTTCTGGTTAGGAACATCAAGCATATTAATTACGCATAATCTGAGGATCACAAATGTCACAATCATTATCTTTAGTCAACTAATTGAAAAGTAATGCATGTTAAAATTATTATATATTTTCTTTCGATTTTTTTTATTTTTTCTTAGTTCATGTTAGTCCATTTGTGCATATCTTTGTAGATACTTTTGCACATGAACTATTTTCCAAGTAATTAACACGGTAAGACTTGAAAAAATGTTTTTGTTTTATATTGATATTTATCCATATCGTTATGGAAGGTGATCAAATATGCCATGTGAAGCTACACTAGAATTCTTCTACATATTAGTAGAAATGGTAGTATGAAGTGGTGCAACTGATACTGATATCCATTTATAGTCAGGAACGTCAAGCATATTAATTACGTCTAATTTGAGGATCACAAATGTCACAATCTTTATCTTTAATCAACTAGGTTAAAAGTAATGCACGTTACAATTATTACGAATTTACTTTTGAGTTTTCCAATTTTTCTTGACACATGTTAGTCCGTTTGTCCATATCAATGTAGATCCTTTTGTGTATGAATTATTTTCCAAGTAATTAATACGACAAGACATGAAAAATGTTTTTCTTATATGTTGATATTTGTCCATATAATTATGGAAGGTGATCAAATTTGCTATATGAAGCTACACTGGAATTCATCTATATATTAATAGAAATGGCAAAGATAAAGTATGAAGTGGTGCAACCGATATTGATATCCATTTATGGTTAGGAACGTCAAGTATTTTAATTACTTTCAATCTGAGGATCACAAACGTTACAATCATTATCTTTAATCAGATAATGGAACAGTAATGCACGTTACAATTATTATGTATTTTCTTCTAATTTTTTCAAATTTTCCTGATTCATGTTAGTTCGTTTGTCCATATCTCTATAGATACTTTTGTGTATGAATTATTTTACAAGTAATTAACACGGCAAGACATGAATAAATCTTTTTGTCTTATGCTGATATTTGTCCATATAATTATGGAAGGTGAATGAATATGCAATGTAAAGCTACAATGGAATTGATCTATATATCAGTAAAAATGGTAAAGCTAAAGTGTGAAGTGGTGCAAGTGATACTGATATCTATTTCTGGTTAGGAACGTAAAGCATATTAATTACGTCCAATATGAGGATCACAAACGCCACAATCGTTATGTTTAGTCAACTAATTAAAAAATACTACATGTTACAGTTATTATATATTTTCTTTCGATTTTGCAATTTTTTTTTCACACATGTTAGCCCGTTTGTCCATATCTTTGTAGCTACTTTTGCATATGAATTATTTTCCAAGTAATTAACACCGCAAGACATGAAAAAATCTTTTTGTTTTATGTTGATATTTGTCCATATAATTATGGAAGGTGATTAAATATGCAATGTGAAGCTACACTAGAATTTATCTATATATCAATAGAAATGGCAGAGAAAAAGTATGAAGTGGTGTAACTAATACTGATATCCATTTCTGGTCAGTAACATCAAGCATATTAATTACATCTAATCTGAGGATCACAAACGTTAGAATCATTATCTTTTGTCAACTATGTGAAAAGTAAGTCACGTTACAATTATAATGTATTTTCTTTCAATTTTTTCAATTTTCTTGATTCTTGTTAGTTCATTTGTCCATATCTTTGTAGATACTTTTGCACATGAATTATTTTCCAAGTAATCAACATGGCAAGACATGAAAAAATCTTTTTATTTTATGTTGATATTTGTCCATATAATTATGGAAGGTGAATAAATATGCAATGTAAAGCTACAATGGAAGTGATCTATATATCAGTAAAAATGGTAGAGCTAAAGTATGAAGTGGTGCAAGTGATACTGATATCTATTTCTGGTCAGGAACGTAAAGCATATTAATTACATCTAATCTGAGGATCACAAACATCACAATTATTATCTTTAATAAGCTAATGGAAAAGTAATGCACATTACAATTATTATGTACTTTCTTCCGATTTTTCAAAATTTTCTTGATTCATGTTAGTCCATTTGTCCATATCTTTGTAGATACTTTTGTATATGAATTATTTTCCAAGTAATTAACAAGGCAAGACATGAATTTTTTTTTTGTTTTTTGCTGAAATTTGTCCATAAAATTATGGAAGGTGATCAAATTTTGCAATGTGAATCTACAATGGAATTGATCTATATATTAGCAGAAATGGCAAAGCTAAAGTATGAATTGGTGCAACTGATACCGATATCCATTTCTGGTTAGGAATGTCAAGCATATTAATTACGTCTAATATGAGGATCACAAACGTCACAATCATTATCTTTTGTCAACTAATTGAAAAGTAACACACGTTACAATTATTACGTACTTTCTTCCGGTTTTTGCAATTTTTCTTGATTCATGTTAGTGTATTTGTCCACATCTTTGTAGATACTTTTGCATATGGATTATTTTCCAAGTAATTAACAAGACAAGACATGATTTTTTTTTCATTTTTTTGTTGATATTTTTCCATAAAATTATGGAAGGTGATCAAATATGCAATGTGAAGCTACACTGGAATTCATCTATATATCAGTAGAAATGGCAGAGATAAAGTATGAAGTGGTGCAACTGATACTGATATCTATTTCTAGTCGGGAACGTCAAGCATATTAGTTATATCTAATCTGATGGTGACAAACGTCACAATCATTATCTTTTGTCAACTTTTTGAAAACTAAATCACGTTACAATTATTATATATTTTCTTTCGATTTTCTAATTTTCTTGATTCATGTTAGTCCATTTGTCCATATCTTTGTTGATACTTTTGCATATGAATTATTTTCTAAGTAATTATCACGACAAGACAAGAAAAATCTTTTTGATTTTTGTTGATATTTTTCCATATAATTATGGATGGTGATCAAATATGCAATGTGAAGCTACATTGGAATTCATCTACATAATAGTAGAAATGGCAGAGATAAACTATGAAGTGGTGCAACTCATACTGATATCTATTTATGGTCAGGAACGTCAAGCATATTAATTACGTCCCATCTGAGGATCATAAACGTCACAGTCATTATCTTTGATCAACTAATGGAAAAGTAATGCACGTTACAATTATTATGTATTTTCTTCCAATTTTCCAATTTTTCCTAATTCATGTTAGTCCATTTGTCCTTATCTTTGTAGATACTTTTACATATGAATTATTTTCCAAGTAATTAACACGATAAGACATGGAAAAATCTTTTTGTTTTAGGTTGATATTTGTCCATATAATTATGGAAGGTGATCAAATATGCAATGTGAAACTACTATAGAATTGATCTACATATCAGCAGACATGGCAGAGCTAAAGTATGAAGTGGTGCAACTAATGCTGATATCTATTTTTGGTCAGAAAAGTCAAGCATATTAATTATGTCTAATATGACGTTCACAAACGTTATAATCATTATCTTTGGTCAACTAATTGAAAAGTAATGCACGTTACAATTATTATGTAATTTATTCCGGTTTTCGCAATTTTTCTTGATTCAGTTTAGTATATATGTCCATATCTTTGCAAATACTTTTGCATAAGAATTGTTTTCCGAGTAACTAACACAGTAAGAAATGAAAAAATCTTTTTTCTCTATGTTATTATTTGTCCATATAATTATGGAAGGTGATCAAATATGCAATGTGAAGCTACAATGTAATACATCTATATATTAGAAGAAATGGCAGCAATAAAGTATGAAGTGCAACTGATACTGATATCCATTTCTGGCCATGAACATCAAGCATATTAATTATATGCAATCTGAGGATCACAAACATCACAATCATTATCTTTAGTCAACTAATTGAAAAGTAATGCAAATTACAATTATTGTGTATTTTCTTTCAATTTTTCCAATTTTTCTTGATTATGTTAGTCCATTTCTTCGTATCTTTGTATATACTTTTACATATGAATTATTTTCTAAGTAATTAACACGGCAAGACATGAAAAAAATCTTTTTGCTTTATATTGATATTTGTCCATATAATTATGGAAGGTGATCAAATATGCAACGTGAATCTACAGTGGAATTCATCTATATATCAATAGAAGTGGCAATGATAAAGTATGAAGTGGTGCAACTGATACTGATATCCTTTTTGATCAGGAAGGTCAAGCATATTAATTACATCCAATCTGAGGATCACAAATATCACAATCATTATCTTTAATCATCTAATAGAAAAGTAATGCATGTTACAATTATTATGTATTTTTTTTTTCGAATTTTCTTGTTTCATGTTAGTCCATTTGTCAATAACTTTGTAGATACTTTTACATATGAATTTTTTTCCAAGTAATTAGCACGGCAAGACATGAAAAAACTTTTTGTTTTATATTGTTATTTGTCCATATAATTATAGAATGTGATCAAAGATACAATGTGAATCTACAATCGAATTCATTTATATATTAGTAGAAATGGTAGAGATAAAGCACGAAGTTGTACAACTGATACTGATATCCATTTCTGGTCAGAAACATCAAGCATATTAATTACGTGCAATTTGAGGATCATAAACATCACATTCATTAGCTTTAGTGAAGTAATTGAAAAGTAATGCACATTACAATTATTATGTATTTTCTTCTAAGTTTTCCAATTTTTCTTGATTCATGTTAGCCCATATCTCCGTATCTTTTTATATACTTTTACATATGAATTCTTTTCCAAGTAATTAACACGGCAAGACATGAAAAAATATATTTGTTTTATGTTGATATTTGTCCATAAAATTATGGAAGGTGATCAAATATGCAATGTGAAGCTACACTAGAATTCATCTATATATCAGTAGAAATGGTAGAGATAAAGTATGAAGCGGTGCAACTGATATTGATATCCATTTATGGTTTGGAATGTCAACAATATTAATTACGTCCAATATGAGGATCACAAACGTCACAATCATTATCTTTAATCAACTAATTGGAAAGTGATGCACGTTACAATTATTATGTATTTTCTTCCGATTCTTCCAATTTTTCTTGATTCATGTTCGCCCATTTGTCCGTATCTTTGTAGATACTTTTGCATTTGATTTATTTTCAAGTAATTAGCACAACAAGACATGAAAAAATTATTTTGTTTTATGTTTTGATATTTGTCCATATAATTATAGAAGGTGATCAAATATGCAATGTGAAGCTACACTGGAATTCATCTATATATCAACATAAATGACAAAGATAAATAATGAAGTGGTGCAACTGATACTGATATCCATTTATGCTCGGGAACGTCTATTATGCCTAATCTGAGGATCACAAATTTCACAATCATTATCTTCAGTCAACTAATAGAAAAGTCATGCACGTTACAATTATTACATATTTTCTTCCGATTTTTCCAATTTATCTTGATTCATGTAAGTCCATTTGTCCATTTCTTTGTAGATACTTTTGCCTTTGAATTATTTTCTAAGTAATTAACATGGCAATACATCAAAAAATCTTTTTGTTTTATGTCGATATTTGTCTATATGATTATGGAAGGTGATCAAATATGCAATGTGAAGTTACATTAGAATTCATCTATGTATAAAAAAGAAATGGCAAAGACAAAGTATGAAGTGGTGCAATTGGTACTGATATCCATTTATGGTCAGGAACGTCAATCATATTAACTACATCTAATCTAAGGATCACAAACGTCACAATCATTATCTTTAATCAACTAACTGAAAAGTAATGAATGTTACAATTATTATGTATTTTCTTTCGATTTTTCCAATTTTTCATTCATATTAGTCCATTTGTCCATATGTTTGTAGGTACTATTGCATATAAATTATTTTCCAAGTAATTAACACGGCAAGACATGAAAAACTTTTTTATTTTACGTTATTATTTGTCCATATAATTATAGAATGTGATCAAATATGCAATGTGAAACTACAATAAAATTCATCTATATATCATTAGAAATGGCAGAGATAAAGTATGAAGTGGGGCGATTGATGCTGATATCCATTTATGGTCAGGAACATCAAGCATATTAATTACGTGCAATTTGAGGATCATAAACGTCACAATCATTATCATTGGTGAAGTAATTGAAAAGTAATGCACATTACAATTATTATGTATTTTCTTCTAATTTTTCCAAATTTTCTTGATTCATGTTAGTCCATCTCTCCTTATCTTTTTATATACTTTTACATATGAATTATTTTTCAAGTAATTAACACAGTAAGACATGAAAAAATCTTCAAGTTTTATGTTGATATTTGTCCATATAATTATGGAAGGCGATCAAATATGCGATGTGAAACTGCACTGGAATTCATTTATATATCAGTAGAAATGGTAAAGATAAAGTATGAAGTGGTGGAACTGATACTGATATCCATTTATGGTCAACAACATTAAGCATAATAATTACGTCTAATCTAAGGATCGCATACGTCACAATCATTATCTTTAATCAACTAATTGAGAAGTAATGCACTTTATAATTATTATTTATTTTCTTCCGATTTTTCCAATTTTTCTTCATTCATGTTAGTCCATTTGTCCATATATTTGTAGATACTTTTGCATATGAATTATTTTAGAAGTAATTAACATGGCAAGACATAAAGAAAGTCTTTTTGTTTTATGTTGATATTTGTCCATAAACTTATAGAAGGTGATCAAATATGCAATGCGAAGCTACACTGGATTTCATCTATATATCAGTAGAAATGGCAGAGCTAAAGTATGAAGTCTTGTAACTCATAATGTTATCCATTTATGGTCAGGAACGTCAAGCATATTAATTACGTCTAATATGAGGATCACAAACGTCACAATCATTATGTTTAGTCAACTATTTGAAAAGTAAATCAAGTTACAATTATTATGTATTTTCTTTCGATTTTTAAAATTTTTCTTGATTCATGTTAGTCCATTTGCCCATATCTTTGTAGATACTTTTGCATATGAATTATTTTCCAAGTAATTAACACCGCAAGACATGAAAAATTCTTTTTGTTTTATGTTCATATTTGTCCATATAATTATGGAAGGTGACTAAATATTCAATGTGAAGCTACACTGGAATTCATCTATACATCAGTAGAAATGGCAGAGATAAAGTATGAAGTGGTGCAACTGATACTAATATCCATTTCTAGTTAGGAACGTCAGCATGTGAATTACCTCTAATCTAAGAATCACAAACGTCACAATCATTATCTTTAATCAACTAATTGAAAAGTAATGCAAGTTACAATTATTATGTATTTTTTTGATTTTTTGATTTTTTTATTGATATTAGTCCATTTGTCCATATGTTCATAGATACTATTGCATATAAATTATTTTCCAAGTAATTAACACGGTAAGATATGAAAAAACTTTTTGTTTTATGTTATTATTTGTCCATATAATTGTAGAATGTGATCAAATATGCAATGTGAAGCTACAATGGAATTTATCTATATATCAGTAGAAATGGCAGAGATAAAGTATAAAGTGTTGCAACTGATACTGATATCGATTTCTAGCCAGGAACATCAAGCGAATTAATTACGTGCAATTTGAGGATCACAAACGTCACAATCATTATCTTTAGTGAAGTAATTGAAAAGTAATGCACATTATAATTGTTTTGTATTTTCTTCTGATGTTTCCAATTTTCTTGATTCATGTTTATCCATTTCTCCGTATTTTTATATACTTTTGCATATGAATTATTTTCCAAGTAATTAACACGGCAAGACATGAAAAATCTTTTTGTTTTATGTTGATATTTGTCCATATAATTATAGAAGGTGATCAAATATGCAATGTGAAGCTATACTGGAATTCATCTATATATCAATAGAAATGATAAAGATAAATAATGAAGTGATGCACCTGATACTGATATCCATTTATGGTCAGGAAGGTCAAGCATATTTATTACTCCTAATCTGAGTATCACAAAATTTACAATCATTATCTTTTGCCAACTAATAGAAAAGTAATGCATGTTACAATTATTACGTATTTTCTTCAGATTTTTCCAATTTTTCTTGATTCAAGTAAGTCCATTTGCCCATTTCTTTATAGATACTTTTGCCTATGAATTCTTTTCTAAGTAATTAACACGACAATATATTAAAAAGTCTTTTTGTTTTATGTTTATATTTGTCTATATGATTATGGAAGGTGATCAAATATGAAATGTGAAGCTACATTGGAAATCATCTATGTATTAAAAAAAATGGCAGAGATAAAGTATGAAGTGGTGCAACTGATAATGATATTCATTTATGGTTAGGAATGTCAAACATATTAAATATGTCTAATCTAAGGATCACAAACGTCACAATCATTATCTTTAATCAACTAATTGAAAAGTAATGCCTGTCACAATTATTATGTATTTTCTTCTAATTTTTCAAAATTTTCTAATTCTTGTTAGTCCATTTGTCCATATCCTTGCAGATACTTTTGCATATTAATTATTTTCAAAGTAATTAACACAGTATGATGGGAAAAAAGCTTTTTTCTTTCATATTCATATTTGTCCACATAATTATGGGAGGTGATCAAATATGCACGTCATAATTAATATGTATTTTCTTCCGATTTTTTCTCCATTTGTCCATATCTTTGTAGATACTTGTGTATATGAATTATTTTCCAAGTAATTAACACAGCAAGACATGAAAAATGTTTTTCTTTCATGTTGATATTTGTCCATATAATTATGGAAGGTGACCAAATATACAATGTGAAGCTACACTGGAATTCATCTTTATATCAGTAGAAATGGCAAAGATAAAGTATGAAGTGGTGCAACTGATACTGACATCCATTTACCGTTCGGAACGCCAAGCATATTAATTACGTCTAATCTGAGGATCACAAATGTCACAATCATTATCTTTAATCAACTAATTGAAAAGTAATGCACGTTACAATTATTATGTATTTTCTTATGATTTTTCCAAATTTTCCTGATTCATGTTATTCTATTTGTCCATATATTTGTAAATACGTTTGCATATGAATTATTTTCCGAGTAATTAGCACAGCAAGACATGAAAAAATCGTTTTGTTTAATGTTGATATTTGTCCATATAATTATGGAAGGTGATCAAATATGCAATGTGAAGCTGCACTGGAATTCATTTATATATCAGTAGAGATGGTAAAGATAAAGTATGAAGTGGTGGAACTGATACTAATATCCATTCATGGTCAACAACATTAAGCATATTAATTACTTCTAATCAAAGGATCGCAAACTTCACAATCATTATCTTTAATCATCTAATTGAGAAGTAATGCAAGTTACAATTATTATGTATTTTATTCCGATTTTTCCAACTTTATTTCATTCATGTTAGTCCATTTGTCCATATATTTGTAGATACTTTTGCATACGAACTATTTTAGAAGTAATTAACACGGAAAGACATAAAGAAAGTCATTTTGTTTTATGTTGATATTCTTCCATATAATTATGGAAGGTGATCAAATATGCAATGTGAAGCTACACTAGAATTCATCTATATATCAGTAGAAATGGCAGAGATAAAGTATGAAGTGGTGCAACTGATACTGATATCCATTTATGGTCAGGAATGTCAAGCATATTAATTACGTCTAATATGAGGATCACAAACATCATAATCATTGTCTTTAATCAACTAATTAAAAAGTAATGCACATTACAATTATTATGTATTTTCTTCTGATTTTGCCAATTTTTCTTTATTCATGTTAGTCCATTTGTCCATATCTTTGTAGATACTTTTGCATATGAATTATTTTTCAAGTAATTAACACGGTAATACATGAAAAATATTTTTGTTTTATGTTGATATTTGTCCATATAATTGTGGAAGGTGATAAAATATGCAATGTGAAGCTACACTAGAATTCATCTATATATCAGTAGAAATGGCAGAGATAAGGTATGAAATGGTGCAACTGATACTGATATCCATTTCTAATCAAGAACGCCAAGCAAATTAATTATGTCCAATCTGAGGATCACAAACGTCATAATCATTATCTTTAGTCAACTATTTGAAAAGTAAGTCATGTTATAATTATTATGTATTTTCTTTCGATTTTTCCAATTTTTCTTGATTCATGATAGTCCATTTGTCCATATCTTTGTAGATACTTTTGCATATGAATTATTTTACATGTAATTAGCACGGCAAGACATGAAAAAATCTTTTTGTTTTACATTGATATTTGTCTATATAATTATGGAAGGTGATCAAATATGCATTGTGAAGCTACACTGGAATTCATCTATATGTCAATAGAACGGCAACGATAAAGTGTGAAGTGGTGTTATTGATACTGATATCTATTTAGGATCAGGAACGTCAAGCAAATTAATTACGTCTAATATGAGGATCACAAATGTCACAAACATTATCTTCAATCAACTAATTAAAAAGCAATGCACGTCATAATTGTTATGTATTTTCTTCCGATTTTTCCAATTATTCTTGTTTCATGTTAGTCCATTTGTCCATATCTTTGTAGATACTTGTGCATATGAATTATTTTCCAAGTAATTAACACGACAAGACATGAAAAATGTTTTTGTTTTATATTGATATTTGTCCATATAATTATGGAAGGTGATCAAATATGCAATGTGAAGCTATACTGGAATTCACTTATATATCAGTAGAAATGGCAGAGATAAAGTATGAAGTGGTGCAACTGATACTGATATCCTTTTATAGTTAGGAACGTCAAGCATATTAATTATATTTGATCTGAGGATCACAAACGTCACAATCATTATCTTTAATCAACTAATTGAAAAGTAACACACATTACAATTATTATGTATTTTCTTTCCAATTTTTCTTGATTCATGTTAGTCCATTTCTCTATATCTTTGTGGATACTTTTGCATATGACTTCTTTTCCAAGTAATTAAAGCGACAAGAAATGAAAAAATCTTTTTGTTTTATGTTGATATTTGTCCATTTAATTATTGAAGGTGATCAAATATGTATTGTGCATCTACACTGGAATTCATCTATATATCAGTAGATGAAATGGTAGAGATAAAGTATGAGGTGGTGCAAGTGATACTAATATCCATTTATGGTCAGGAACGTCAAGCATATTAATTACGACAAATCTGAGCATCATAAACTTCACAATCATTATCTTTAATCAACTAATTGGAAAGTAATGCATGCTACATTTATTATTTATTTTCTTCCGATTTTTCCAAATTTTCTAGATTCATGTTAATCCATTTGTCCATATCTTTGTCGATACTTTTGCATGACTTATTTTCCAAGTAATTAACACAGTAATACATGAACAAATCTTTTTGTTTTTTGTTGATATTTGTCCATATAATTATGGAAGGTAATCAGATATGCAATGTGAAGCTACACTAGAATTCGTCAATATATCAGTAGAAACGGAGGAGATAAAGTATGAAGTGGTGCAACTGGCACTGATATCCATTTCTTGTAAAAAACGTCAGGCATATTAATTCTGTCCAATCTTAGGATCACAAATGTCACAATCGTTATCTTTAATCAACTAATTGAAAAGCAATGCACGTTACAATTATTAAGTATTTTCTTCCAATGTTTTGATTTTTTCTTGACTCATGTTAGTCCATTTATCAATATCTTTGTAGATACTTTTGCATATGAATTATTTTCCAAGTAATTAGCATGGCCAGACATGAAAAAATCTTTTTTTATGTTGATATTTGTCCATATAATTATGGAAGGTGATCAAATATGCATTGTGAAGCTACAATTGAATTCATATAAGAATCAGTAGAAATGGCAGAGATAAAGTATGAAGTGGTACAATTGATATTGATATCGATTTCTTCTTAAGAACTTCAAGCATGTTATGTATGTCTAATCTGAGGATCACAAACGTCACAATCAATATCTTTAGTTAACTATTTGAAAAGTTAATCATGTTACAATCATTATTTATTTTCTTTCAAATTTTCCAAATTTTCTATATTCATGTTAGTCCATTTGTCAATATCTTTGTAGATACTTTTGCATATGACTTATTTTCCAAGTAATTAACATGGCAAGACAAAAAGAAATCTTTTTGTTTTATATTGATATTTTTCCATATAATTGTGGAAGGTGATTAAATATGCATTGTGAAACTACAATGGAATTCATCTATGTATTAGTAGAAATGACAGAGATAAAGTATGAATTGCTAGAACTGATACTGATATCCTTTTCTATTCAGGACCGTCAAGCATATTAAGTATCTCTAATATGAGGGTCACAAACGTCACAATCGTTATCTTTAGTCAACTGTTTGAAAAGTAAATCACGTTACAATCATTATGTATTTTCTTTCGATTTTTTCAATTTTTCTTGATTAATGTTAGTCCATTTGTCCATATCTCTGTAGTTACTTTTGCATACGAAATATTTTCCACGTAATTAACATTGCAAGACATGATAAAAATGTCTTTTTATGTTGATATTGGTACATATAATTATGGAAGGTGATCAAATATGCATTGTGAAGCTACAATGGAATTCATCTATATGTCAGTTGAAATGGCAGCAATAAAGTATGAAGTGGTGCAACTGATACTGATATCCATTAATTACGTCTAATCTGAGGATCACAAATGTCACAATCATTATCTTTAATCAACTAATTCAAAAGTAATGCACGTTACAATTATTATGTATTTTCTTCCGATTTTTCCAATTTTTCTTGATTCATGTTAGTCCATTTGTCCATATATTGGTAGATACGTTTGCATATGAATTATTTTCCAAGTAATTAACACGGCAAGACATGAAAAAATCTTCAAGTTTTTTGTTGATATTTGTCCATATAATTATGGAAGGTGATCAAATATGCGATGTGAAGCTACACTAGAATTCATTTATATATCAGTAGAAATGGTAAAGATAAAGTATGAAGTGGTGGAACAGATACTGATATCCATTTATGGTCAACAACATTAAGCATAATAATTACGTCTAATCTAAAGATCACATATGTCACAATCATTATCTTTAATCAATTAATTGAGAAGTAATGCACGTTATAATTATTATGTTTTTTCTTCCGATTTTTTCAATTTTTCTTCATTCATATTAGTCCATTTGTCCATATATTTGTAGATACTTTTGCATATGAATTATTTTAGAAGTAATTAACACGGCAAGACATGAAGAAAGTCTTTTTGTTTTATGTTGATATTTGTCCATATAATTATAAAAGGTGATCAAATATGCAATGTGAAGCTACTCTGGATTTCATCTATATATCAGTAGAAATGGCAGAGCTAAAGTATGAAGTCGTGTAACTCATAATGTTATCCATTTTTGGTTAGGAATGTCAACCATATTAATTACGTGTAATATGAGGATCACAAACGTCACAATCATTATGTTTAGTCAACTATTTGAAAAGTAAATCAAGTTACAATTATTATGTATTTTCTTTCGATTTTTCAAAATTTTCTTGATTCATGTTAGTCCATTTGTTCATATCTTTGTAGATACTTTTGCATATGAATTATTTTCCAAGTAATTAACCCCGCAAGACATGAAAAAATCTTTTTGTTTTATGTTGATATTTGTCCATATAATTATGGATGGAGATCAAATATTCAATGTGAAGCTACACTAGAATTCATCTATATATCAGTAGAAATGGAAGATATATAGTATGAAGTGGTGCAACTGATACTAATATCCATTTCTAGTCAACATGTGAATTACCTCTAATCTAAGAATCACAAACCTCACAATCATTATCTTTAATCAACTAGTAGAAAAGTAATGCACGCTACAATTATTATGTATTTTCTTCCGATTTTTCCAATTTTCATGTTAGTCCATTTGTCCATATATTTGTAGATACTTTTGCATATGAATTATTTTCCAAGTAAGTAACACGACAAGACATAAAAAAATGTTTTTGTTTTATGTTGATATTTGTCCATATAATTATGGAAGGTGATCAAATATGCAATGTGAAGGTACATTAGAATTCATCTATATATCAGTAAAAATCGCAGAGCTAAAGTATGAAGTCGTGCAACTGATACTGATTTCCATTTCTGATCAGGAACGTCAAGCATATTAATTACATCTAATCTGAGGATCACAAACGTCACAATCATTATCTGTAGTCAACTATTTGAAAAGTAATTCACGTTACAATTATTATGTATTTTCTTGCGAGTTTTTCAAAATTTTCTCGATTCATGTTAGTCCATTTGTCCATATCCTTGTAAATACTTTTGCTTATGAATTATTTTCCAAGTAATTAACACCGCAAGACATGAAAAAAAATCTTTTTTTATGTTGATACTTATTTATATAATTATGGAGGGTGATCGAATATGCAATGTGAAGCTACACTAGAATTCATCTATATCAGTAGAAATGGCAGAGATAAAGTACGAAGTAGTGCAACTGATACTGATATCCATTTATGGTCAGGAACGTCAAGCTTATTAATTACATCTAATATGAGGATCATAAACGTCACAATCGTTATCTTTAATCAACGAATTGAAAAGTAATGTACGCTACAATTATTATGTATTTTCTTCCGATTTTCTAATTTTTCTTGATTCATGTTAGTCTATTTGTCCATATCTTTGTAGATACTTTTGCATATGAATTATTTTCCAAGTAATTAACACCGCAAGACATAAAAAAATCTTTTTGTTTTATGTTGATATTTGTCCATATAATTATCGAAGGTGATCAAATATGCAATGTAAAGCTACGATGAAATTCATCTATATATCAGTAGAAATGGCAGAGATAAAGAATGAAGTGGTGCAACTGATACTGATATCCATTTCTGGTTAGGAACGTCAAGCATAGTAATTACGTTTAATCTGAGGATCACTAACGTCACAATCATATTCTTTAATCGACTAATTGAAAAGTAATGCACGTTACAATTATTATGTATTTTCTTTTGATTTTTGCAATTTTTCTTTATTCATGTTAGTCCATTTGTCAATATCTTTGTAGATACTTTTGCATATGAATTATTTTCCAAGTAATTATCAAGGCAAGACGTGAAAAAATCTTTTTATTTTATGTTGATATTTTTCATATTTTTGTAGATATTTTTACTTACGAATTATTTTGAAAGTGATCAACCTGACAAGATGTGATTTAATTGAGGAATAATAAGTTATAGATTTATACATTATTTATCTCTTAATTTATGTAGGGATAAAAATTTATATAAATATTTTTAAACAATTTATGTAAAAATTTAATTTTTTATTCTCAATAACTAAAACTATAAAGTCTAGGCGATATAGATTTCTTGTCAAGGACATTAAAATATATTAGTATAAGATAAAATATGTATTTCTTTTCTAACTAATCTCTCTTTTTTCTTTTAACGTAAATATTGCACTATTTGTTTTCTTTTCAGAATTTTTAAATTTAAATTATAAAATTAAATTTAAGCTCAAAATTATTAATATTTATAAATTATTGATTAATATCAATACCTTCAATCATCTATCCTATTTTGATTCATTTGTACATAGACTTATACAAATATTTAAACTAAATTATGAGAGAATTTTATATTTCAAAATTAGTCTTTAAAAATTAATTATATTGCTTATTTCTCTAATTATTTAGCATTTTATTATGTTTTGTTTTGTCTTAACGATATAATAATAAGCATATTTACCCAAAAAACGGATATAATAATAAGCATTGTTTCATAAGAAGACCTCAAGTAAGATATTCAGTTCTTCTTTCTATCACTTAAGTTATGTTTGGTTGGGGTTTATTAATAGAATGGAATGTAATATAATATTATTACATCATTTAGGAGGAGAATTTATAATAGAATGAAATAAAATGAGATGAAAAATGAAGGTTTTATATTACATCTCATTTCATCACAAACAGTAAAAATGAGAAACATCCAATTTGGGAGATTTAGGATGACGTGCTTATTTGGATGGGCTTATATCAGTAGAGTTTTTATTAGTAGGGCTTTTTTTTAGAAGAGCTTTTCTAATAAGTTAGTTGATTGTTTAGCTGTCGATTAAAAAAATAGCTTTTTTAAAAGAGCTTCATATAGTAGACTGTTTGGCAACATAAAAATATAAAGTATTTTTATTAATTTTAACTATATTTTATTTTGTAATAAAAATATTTATGAATATAAATATTATTTAAAGTATA
>JAOTIZ010000004.1:4036161-4050438 GCA_027123425.1 Erythroxylum panamense | reverse complement strand
TTATTAATTTTAACTATATTTTATTTTGTAATAAAAATATTTATGCATATAAATATTATTTAAAGTATATTAAACAATATACAAAGCACAATAATTAAAACATATAAAAATCAAATAATATTATATAAATCCCAAAATAAACGTGAAAATGAGTTTGTAAAAATTATGTGTAAAACATAAGGCAAAAGAGTCTAAAAAATAGGCTCATTAATTGATCTGAAAAATCTACCTGAAAAAGTATTTTTTTAGAAGCTCTAAATTTAAGCTTCTTAAAAAGTTATATTTTGGCTACTAAAAAAGTTGTATCTACTAAAAATGTGCCTTTTCATTTTACAGTCAAACATTCATTTTCTTAAAAAAAAGCTTTTGTGGTGAAAAAAAGTGCTTATTCACCCTCCAAAAGCTTAACCAAACAGGCACAAAGTGTAAAATGATAGTTAACTTTTCACTATATTATATTATAAACCCTTCTTTCAAATAACGTTTCGTTATATTACATTATGAACCATTCCATCCCTCGCGAACAATAATTTTCTAATATTATATTCATTTATATTTCATTTTATTATAAATCATTATATTCCAATTTATTACATTAAAAACTTTACTTCCAATCAAATATAGTCTTATTGACTACGACAAAGATACTACTTTAGAGTGACGAGCTGGTTCGAAGTTGTCGAAACGAATCATTATCTTTATAAAAAAAAGTTTTTTTTAGTTAGGAGATCCCTCACATCAGAAAAATATTTTTTTTTCTATATATAAACCCTTACCCCACTGTTTACTTATTTTTGCAAGTCTTCTGGTCAGTGTATGTCTTTATGAACCCCTTACCCTACCATTTACTACCGAAGTGATGAACACAATAAGTCCTCATTGTGTTCATATAATTGCATTCTTGCCTTTATAATTTATCTACGTGTATTTATATAATTAATCTAATTCACTTATTAAAATTTTAAAAGTTATAAAATTTTAACTTAAAATATATATTTAAAACTTTTCTTTGTATAAAAATAAGTGCTTAAAGACTTATTTTATTTAATAAAAGAGGTCGAAATTTTGATGTTTATATAAGTTTATTAATATGTAGTGTATCTTTAATATGTATGATGCGTGAATTGAGGATTAGGATCGTGAATTGGGAGTTACGGATTGCAGCTCCAATTTGGGACTTCTTGTTTTAATTGATGTGGGTGGGTCAGCAGGTTTGAGTAAGCAATGGGCCATTATTGGGCTCAATAATGTAGGCGTGGTCTGTTAGTAGTAATGTTAATAACTAATATAGTGCCAGCATGGCAAGGGATGAGCTGGTGTTGTAACCAACTCCTTGATTCACGTTGTGCATCACTGTTATTCCTATATGTATAATAAACTTGCACTAGAAATGAGATGACAGAGAATATTATGAATGTGATGTAATGTGTATGTATCGTTCTTAACCTTTCTCATTGAATATAAAACACAAACACCATTGATTCCTTCAAGGAACCCATTCAATTTGGGACCTATAACCCTTCACCTATGCCATCTGGTATTAGAGCTGTCCATCCTTGGACTGTGAGAATGGCCACTGGTACTAGATCACATGACGTCAAGAATATAAAAGAATCAATGACTAACCTAGTGAAGGATAACCTTGATAGGTATTCCCAGCTAGCCCAAGGGTTGAAGGAGATTGACAAACGGTTGGAAGAATCGCAGTATAGGCACGATACGCAATTACTCAAGCTAAAAAGCCTAATCAGGGGGCTCAGTCTTTAACAGTCTGGAATTCTAGAGCAGCTTCAGCAAAACCAAGGGGGCACGAGCTCTTCCAAAGGTAAGACTGTGATGGAGGAAGAACAAGGTGACAGGACATTTACTATACCTACACAAACAACAGAAACCCATCGACAATATGAGGGTGGACATAGGTGCTATACATACAAAAAAACCCAGGAGAGACTTTACTGGATTTAATGGGCAAGGGGACGCGAATGCTTGGATTTTCAAGTGTAGACAGTATTTTGAAGCAGAAGAGGTAGTAGATGCAGATAGGATAAAACTGGCTGCCTATTATTTAACAGATGATGCTCTTTCATGGAATCAAGCGCATACAAAGGGGTTAGGAATCAGAAGTTGGGAAGAATATGAGGATGCTATTAGGTTTAGGTTTGGAGGTGCCAAACACCCACTAGAGCAGATGAAGGATCTCCTTCAGACTGGGGACTTGGCGGCATACATAAGTCAATTTGATACTCCCTGGAATAGATCTGATATTGATGAGAGACAGGCCTTGGTATTTTTTTATTAGGGATTAAAGCACGAAGTGAAGAAGTTGGTGAAAATGTTTAGGCTGAAGGATCTACGGGATGCTTATGACTTAGCTAGACTCCAGTGTGAGCCAGCCCTTATTGTTGACAACCATACCACATAACACCTAAGGTATCCTCCCATTCTTATGCCAAATCCACCACCCTTACCAAATACAGTCCTAGTACATCGAACACTTCAACCCAGCAGAAAGCCAACACCCGGTACCTACTACCAAACAATAATACCACCAAAACAACATACACCAAACCAAACTATACTAATAAGAATGTCAAGAGTAGGGATTTTGATGAGAGGAGAGCACAAGGATTGTGTTTTTGGTGCCTTGAAAAATATGCACCTGGTCATAAATGCAACCATAAATAGGTGTTCTCAATCTTGATTGAAGATGTAGTGGAGGAATTAGCAGGTTTAAGGGAACCTATCGTGGAAGAGTTACAAGAGAATTCTACCCCACACATATCAGTAAATGCTTTGGAAGGAGCGGTGGGGTTCCATACTATGAGAGTTATAGAGGTGGTGAGCAAAAGGACCATGCAAGTGAACCTATCGTGAAAGAGTTACAAGAGAATTCTACCCCACACATATCAGTAAATGCTTTGGAAGGAGCAGTGGGGTTCCATACTATGAGAGTTATAGAGGTGGTGAGCAAGAGGACCATGCAAGTGCTAATCGATTCAAGTAGCACTCACAACGTCATAAGTGAAGACTTTGCTAAAAGGTTGGGATTACAGTTGACTACCATCAAACCATTAACAGTAGAAGTGGCAAATGGTGGTACCATGGAATGCAGGGCTATTTGTAAAGGAGTAACCTGGTCTCTGCAGGGAGCAAGGTTCTGTGCTGATCTTTTAGTTCTAGCCTTGCCTAGCTGTGACATGGTCTTGGGAATTCAATGGTTATCAACGTTGGGTAACATTCTCTCAAACTATGATGAATTGGGGATATCTTTTTATTGGGAAGATCAAGTGGTTACTATCAAAGACAGGCCAGAAACACCCATCGAGCATATTGGGGAAGAGTAATTGGCTAAGTTATTAGGAAACCCTACTCAGGTTACATCATTACAACTATATAGCCTCAAGATGAGAAGTACAGACAAGATTGAGTTACTCACCCTTGTGGCTCATGATAGTGCAGAATTGGACAGATCTCTAGCCTTGGCAGCCTTAATTGATGAATTCCAGGACTTATTTGTTGAACCAAAAGGGCTGCCACCGGATAGATCACACAATCACCAGATTCCTTTGAAGGAGGGATCTCAACTTGTCAACAAGAGACCATACAGATACTCAGGTTTGCAGAAAGATATTGTTGAGAAGTTAGTTGATGAAATGCTTGTTAATGGGATTGTACAACCTAGCTCTATTCCTTTTGCTAGTCCAGTAGTGCTAATAAAGAAAAAGGATAATTCCTAGAGGCTTTGTGTAGATTATTGAGTCCTGAATAGTCCTGAATCAGTTGACTATTAAAAACAATTTTCCCATTCCTCTTATTGATGAGCTGTTATAAGAATTGCATGGGGCTAGTGTATTCTCCAAGATTGATCTAAGGGCTGGTTACCATCATATTAAAATGCACACTCCAAATGTATATAAGACAACCTTCAGAACCTATAATGGACACTACGAATTCTTAGTAATGCCTTTTGGGCTGACTAGCACACCTGCCACCTTTCAAAGCTTGATAAATGAGGTGTTTCGACCTACCTCAGGAAGTATGTTTTAGTATTATTTGATGATATATTAGTCTATAGTAAGGGTTTGGCAGAGCAGTTCCAACACTTGAGATCAGTATTTGGGGTCTTAAGACAACATCAGTTGTATGCTAAGAGGAGCAAATGTGTTTTTAGGGGTATTAGTGTAGAGTATTTGGGTCACTACATTGCAGCTGAGGGTGTTTCCACGGATCCAAAGAAGGTTCAGGCTGTGAAGGATTGGCTAACACCCGTGAATGTGAAGCAATTAAGGGGATTCCTTAGGTTGGTGGGTTATAACAGAAAGTTTGTTAAGAATTATGGCAGCATTAGCAATCCATTAACTAATCTTCTCAAAAAAGAGGGATTTTACTGGGGTCCTGAAGTGGAGAAGGCTGTCTAAAAACTTAAGGAAGCTTTAATCACTTCTCCTATTTTGGCATTGCCTGATTTATCAAAGGAATTTGTAATAGAAACAGATGCTTCTAGTACAAGAATTGGGGTAGTATTAATGCAGGCTGGTCATCCTCTCTCTTATCTAAGCAAAGATTTAGGGCCCAAGCAACAACACTTATCTGTGTATGAAAAGGAAATGTTGGCAGTGCTACAAGTCGTGAGCAAGTGGAGGCATTATTTAGAAGGAAGGCATCTCAAAATTAAAACTGATCATAGTAGTCTCAAATACTTACCGATCCAAAACCTTTCCACCAAAAGTCAGCATGTATGGCTGTCTAAGCTACCGGGGTTGGACTATGAGATAATTTATAGGAGAGGAATGAAGAACATAGCTGCTGATGCTCTTTCTAGGGCTAGTTCTGAGCTATTGTCTATGGCTATTTCCACTGCTTCTACATATTTATTAGAGCAAATTAAGGCATCTTGGGCTAAAGATGCGCAGGTTCAGCTGTTGATTGCTCACTTAGAATTGGATCCCTTATCTCATTCCTCCTATCAGTGGAAAATGGACTGCTCACCAAGAAGGGCATGCTAGTGGTGGGGTGAGATGTAAAATTGCAGAATGAGATTATGGGGTTGTATCATAATTCAGCTATGGGAGGACACTCAGGGATGCAGGCTATTACCAAGAGGTTGAAGTCAATTTTTTATTGGAAGGGTCAACAAAAAATGATTTGGTAGTTCATCAGACAATGTGAGGTATGTTAGAGAAATAAACCAGACAATGTTGCTTGCAACCTAATCCTATTCCTGAATCAATATTTACTAATATTACTATGGACTTTGTGGAAGGATGGCCTAAGTTTGGGGGTAAAACTGTGGTACTGGTGGTGGTTGATAGGTTGAGCAAATACGCTCATTTTCTGGCTCTTTCTCACCCTTATTCAGCTAAGGACGTGGTTCAAGTATTCCTAGACCATGTCTTCAAACTACATGGCATGCCAGCAACTATCATCAGTGATAGGAACCCTACTTTTCAAAGTAATTTTTGGAAGAAGTTGTTTTCCTTACAAGGGGTTGAACTACATTTCTCTACTACCTATCATCCACAATCGGATGGCCAAACCGAGGTGGTTAATCGTTGTTTAGAAATGTATCTTTGTTGCATGATAGGGGATGCTCCTAAGAATTGGGTCAAATGGCGGTCACTTGCCGATTGGTGGTACAATACTACCTATCATACTTCTACAAAGGTCACTTCGTTTGAAGCACTATACGAGTACCCTCCTCCTCTCCACATTCCTTATATTCCCAAAGATGCTAATGTCCAGGCAGTGGATGACTTACTTACTACTAGAGAAGCTAAAATTGAGGATCTCAAGTAGAACCTAGTGCATGCTCAAAATCGTATAAAGTAGTTGGGGGATAGGAAGAGAACAGATAGGGAATTCGAAGTAGGAGATTGGGTGCTACTCAAATTACAACCTTTCAAACAAAGGTCTGTGGGTTCTAGGACTACGCAAAAATTAGCAGCAAAATATTTTGGACCCTATCAGGTGATGGAGAGAATTGGAAAATTGGCTTACCGATTGAAGTTGCCTCCTGGGGCATCGATTCATCCAGTGTTCCATGTATCCAAGCTCAAGAAATTCGTTCGTATCTCCTACCCAACCATTGATTTTCCTCCAAGTTTGCCTGGGTTTCCTTGGACTCCAAAGTGCGTACTTGGAAAAAGGCTAAACCGTAAACGTAACAAAGCTACAGTATAGGTGTTGATTCAATGGGATGGTGGGTCTCCTACTGAAGCTACTTGGGAATGGGTTGATGACATGAAGATCAAGTATCTAGATTTTGTCCTTGAGGACAAGGACGCATTTGAAGGGGAGGGTGTCGATGTGTGAATTGAGGATTGGGATCGTGAATTGGGAGTTAGGGATTGTAGCTACAAATTGGGACTTCTTGTTTTAATTGACTTAGGTAAGTCAACAGGTTTAAGTAAGCAATGGGCCATTATTGAGCTCAATAATGCAGGTCATAGTTTGTTAGTAGTAATGTTAGTAACTAGTATAGTGCCAGCGTGGCAAGGGATGAGCTAGTGTTGTAACCAACTCTTTAATTCACGTTGTACATCACTGCTATTCCTATATGTATAACAAACTCGCACGAGAAATGAGATGACAAAGAATATTATGAATGTGATTTAATGTGTGCATATCGTTCTTAACCTTTCTCATTGAATACAAAACACAAACACCATTGATTCCTTCAAGATATCCATTCAATTTGGGACCTATAACCCTTCACTTACACCCGTGTATGATTCATATATCTCATTTACGAACTTAAATTTTTTAATTAAATGGTTTCTTAAGAGATAATAAAACTAGATATGGCCTCTAGATTCGGGGATGGCTTGACCCGAAGTCAACAAGCACGGCCTAATTTGAGTAGGTCTGAGATCTGACTTTAATAAGCAAAATAATATTGTTTTACTAAAAATGAGATTTTTTAAAAAAAAATTGAAACCATATCGTAGTATATATTTAAAGGGACAAAAGAGGAAATATCTACCTGAGTTACCTGTAAATATACGATTCTAAAAGTTTGCCTTTTTTCATTGTACTTGTCCGTTATTTGGGCTTTAGGGTCCTTTAAGGTCACTGGGTGTTCGGGTCGTCACGGTCCCCTAAGGTCTATAGGTTCCGGGTCAATTCAGTCGGATGGCCCATGGAATTGGAATTTTGTTTTAAAATTTTTTCCATATATTAAATTGTAAATAAAAATGAAGATGCGAAATTGGCGCAAGTAAACAGTAATTCAAGAGAAGCGAGCAAGCAAACCAAGAGAATTTGGCATATGATGAGCAGCGATAAGGGTCGGAGCTTTCCGGTGGATCCGAATATTCCACGATGGGTTTGCCAGAACTGCCGTCACTCCCTCTGCATCGTGGGCGTCGATTCCTACGTCGACAAGTTCTCTAGCGATTCCTCTTCTCGCTCCGGTTAGCTCAATTTCTTCTTCTTGATTACTTGCGGTCGCCGTTGCTGAACTCGAATGTTTGTGAATATCACGGAGTATTATTACCTCTCACTCGATTCTGTAAATTTTATGAGATCAATTTTGGCCAATGGGTCTTCTTAGCTTAGATGTAGTATCTTTCTAGATAGTTCCGTAATTTCCTCTCTATTATACGAAAACATGTGTTGATGGAGATATAGTATCGTCATTGGGGATTGGTGTCTGTCCTAATTTAATCCGACCAAGAGCTTTAACTCTTTGCCTTTTGTCCTCTCCACCTATGGTGGAAATCATTTTGTTATTAGGTGGTGTTCGTTCTGCAAAAACCTTATATCTCTCAAAGGCTTGGGTTAAAAACGATGCTTTTAATGTGGTCTGATTGCGCCATTATGTTAGACGTAGATATTGTAGTCCCTGCCTTTCTATGATTTTTCTTCTGCCTTGGGAATTTGGAGCTGTTATATATATTTAACTTAAGTGTGTGTGTGTGTGTGTGTGTTTGTGCGTGGGAGGAGGGGTGTTGAGGGTGTGTTAGAACTGGATTGTGTCAATCTAAATATAACTTTGTCTGGATTGCCATGCAGCGATGCAGGGAGGTTTTTCAGTGCATGGGGCAAACAGTGTGCTGGGGTCAACACGTATGGATAATTCCTTCGTATTGCTGCCAAATCAAAGGCCTCAGGCACCAGGAGTTCCACCTCGTCCTCGTGGTGGACCTGTACAATCTGATCAAGGGCCATCTGGAAAGACAATGGAAGAATCCTTTGTGGTTGTTTATAAGTCTGAGCCTGCATCTGATGGGGTTGGAACCAATTTACCATCACTGGAAGGAGGATCTAATGGTCAATTGCAATCTAACAATAACGGATTTCACTCTACTATTACGATATTGAAGTGTGCATTTGAAATTGCCACTACCCAGACTCAGGTATACAAGTTATGCTTAAAGTAGCTTTGGAATTTAAGTTCCTGGATCTTTCAGCTTTTTGTTGAAGAATATTTTTGAACTATTGGGATGATGATTTATATATTTAATTTTTACTTTAGGTTGAGCAACCGTTATGCCTTGAATGCATGAAAGTGTTGTCCGATAAACTTGATAAGGAGGTTGAAGATGTTAATAGGGACATAGATGCATATGAAGCCTGCTTACGACGATTGGAGGGAGAGTCAAGAGATGTGCTTAGTGAGGCTGATTTTCTCAAGGAGAAGCTAAAGGTACTTACTAGTTACTGGGTGTGATGCATTCTCCTTTAATCATGTAAGGAAGGTTCTAGTTTGGTTGATGAAGCCCTTTGCAATCAGATGCACAACATAGTAAGCATTAAAATCTCCCATGGGCCCAAATGCTGGGTGTTAGGGATATTGAGAACTGGATTTTGATCTTTTTTTCTATCTACACAAAATGAACTTTTCTAGGTTAGAGAATCAGCCCGTTTCCAATTTAATGAAAATATGTATTGTGGGATTACTTGGGCCACAGGCATCAGACTCTCTCGATGTTCATATTATCTTGCATATATAAGGTCATAGCCTGAAACCATGGACAATATAGCTGAATATAGAGAAGAGTTTCATGGTCCATTACCTCTTTATTGATTTGATTATTTGTTTTATTGATTTGATTATTTGTTTCTACTAATAAAGATTGAGGAGGAAGAGAGACAGCTTGAAGCAGCAATTCAAGAAACTGAACAACAGTATGCAGAGGTTAATAGCCAACTCAAGGAACTGGAGTTGAAATCTGTTCGCTTTAAAGAATTGGAAGAGCGGTAAGTTCTCCCTCTGATATCTTTTGTGTTGTAACAGGTTTTGGACTTAAGTCATTCCTTCTCAACAGTCAATTATAGAGGTTCAGATTTCAATAGAACATACTATTTGTGCTAGGTATTTCTTTTGCTGAGCTGTTGTCCACTCACATGTTTTGAACTTGATGTGTAACAGGTATTGGCAAGAGCTCAACAATTTTCAGTTTCAATTAATGTCTCATCAGGTGTCTGATTGTCTATACCTGCTATTCTTTTCTCTTTTGTTTTGTTTATCTCACTTCTTGGGTTTACTAACTCCTTTGGCATAAAAGATGTCATTTGAACTATATCTTTTGCTTCTATTATCTAAGTGTTAGCATTTGTGTCTGTTGTATATGTTGTATCAGCTGCAGCTAGAGACCTTTTTGAGCTAAAAGATTATGGATTATTATATAGTTTCATTCCCATTTAACTCTCCTAATGAATAATTCATTCACCTTCCTTTAATAATAGCTTGAAGTAACTATGCGGCTTAAAATTTTTTCAACTACTATACCGTTCATTCACTTTTTTCTTTTCAATGCTTTTTATTCAACTTTAACAGAAGCTTCTTGTCCAACAGGAAGAGAGAGATGCAATTCTGACAAAGATTGAAGTTTCACAGGCACATTTGGAGTTGTTGAAGCAAACTAATGTGCTGAATGATGCCTTTCCCATTCATCATGATGGAGAATTTGGAACAATAAACAATT
Source organism: Erythroxylum panamense (assembly GCA_027123425.1). Taxonomy (NCBI): domain Eukaryota; kingdom Viridiplantae; phylum Streptophyta; class Magnoliopsida; order Malpighiales; family Erythroxylaceae; genus Erythroxylum; species Erythroxylum panamense. The sequence continues at coordinate 4,040,509 of JAOTIZ010000004.1, read as the reverse complement.
TTCGACTTGGTCGACTCCCTAAAATTGCGGTGAAGAAACAAACTTGCTGCTTTTTTCATCTTTTCTTCCATTAAACTTTAGTGATTAGTTAGATGTAGAGTTTTCTGTCTCTTCTTTGTTATATATAGCTACAGTATTGATATGTATCATAAAGCACATCATAAGTATTGACTCTGCTTTTTATTTGATTGTCATGGTCAAGGTATTATGTTACAATTAGACGAAATAGTTGATACAGATATTATTTTCATATGTTTATGCTTGTCTAGATTGTCCTTAGTTCAATTGCTCTCACAATTTTTGCCTGATCTTGAGAATGTAAGAAGTTTCAGTTTCTTAGATTGTTGCTCTTCTTTGAAGTCTTAGATTGTTGGTCTTCTTTGAAGTCTTAGTAGTTTTAAGTGTCTGAGTACTCCTCGAATCTTGTTAAGTACACTGAAACTGTCTCTAATGTTACTGTATTTACCTGGATTGTAATGATATCCAGGTTGAATGGGATGAGATAAATGCTGCTTGGGGCCAAGCATGTCTTCTCCTCCATACAATGTGCCAATACTTCAAGCCAAAGTTTCCGTATCCTTTCTTCTGTTGAGTGTTGTTTTTTTTTTAATTGTGTTTACTCATTTATGCGTGAAGGATGCAGAAAATAAAATCAATAACTAAAGATTAGACCACTCATGAAAATTTTGTGTATGTAATTGTATGTTTGGAGTTCAGATATATATATGAAGATTGCTTTTCTTGCCAATTTTATTGGTAGAACATTATTTAGTGTTGAACTCATCCCCAATATCTTATATACTTGCTACAGAGGTCAGCATTTCTGTCTCTTGGTTAGCTTACAATGGAGAATATTTCTGATATCACCTTCATAGCTTGCATTGATCTCTGGATGGTGAAGGAATTTGATGAGGGAGCTTTTGGTTCTTCCATAAGCATATGTTTTTCAGTTCTTGAAGGGAAATATACTTTTAGCTTGCTTAAATGAAATCTGTAAGATTGAGTTATAGAATGTATATAAAATTCCTTAATTCATGACTATTAGATATCGCATAAGAATGGTTCCTATGGGGAGTTATCCACGAATCAGGGACAGCAATAACACTGTTTATGAACTGTAAGTATTCATGCCCCCTGGATATCCACTTTGATAATCATTTCAATAAAATATATTAAGCTGTTACAGTTGTTACCACTATATAAGCTATGAAATAACTCCATTGTGCCTTGGTTAAGGAATCTTCTCCTTTTAACTTTAAAGTAACTTTGCCATTTAGATCTTGCATCTGTTTTAATTTCAAATTTACACTTTTATTTGCTGATTATATTACTTATGTAAAATTGTAGGTTTGGTCCAGTCAACTTGTTTTGGAGCACACGATACGACAAAGCTATGACATTGTTCTTAACATGCCTCAAGGACTTCGCTGAGTTTGCATATTTGAAAGATCAAGAAAATAACATACCACCTGAGAAACGTTTCAGACTTCCATACAAGTAAGTTTTTGACTTAAAAGACGTGCTAAAATGTTTAATCTTACCCATTGTATGTCTGTGTCTTTGTTGAGTTACGTTTTGTGGGTTTAGCTTCCTCATTCAGCAGTGTCTGCTTACGGAGAAACGTAAATGTAGTAATGAGAAAAATATAGAGCATACATAATCCTGATCAAATTCGAACCAGTTTAGAAAAAGGATTCATATAGTCAAATTACGAAGTTGTTACCACGTTTTCTGTAGTTGAATCGACTGATCATAAGGATTTGTTTGCAGTTAGAATAAGTTTTATTAATTATGTTTTTCCTTGACTATCATTTTAAGACGATGAAGCAAACTGAGCTTGTACATGAATTTGTACTATTTGCTGAGAGATATAGGATGTGTAATCTCCAAATTGCTTTGTTGATGTATTTAAATGCTGTTCTCTGAGTAATAATTTGCAAATGTGATTTATGATCATGGAATATCTTGTAGGATTGACAACGACAAAGTGGAAAACCATTCTATTACACAAAGCTTCAATAAGCAGGAGAACTGGACTAAAGCTCTCAAGTACACGCTCTGCAATTTGAAATGGGCTCTATATTGGTTTATAGGGAATACAAGTTTCCAGCCTCTTAGTGCAATGGTGTCTCCACGAGTCGAGGTTCCTGCTATCAGTTCATTGTACACGAAACGCAGCACTGATTCCAAGTTTGATGGTAGACACGCATGAACATAACAAGACATGATAATGATATGCCAACGTGTAAATAGGATCAGGTAGTTAATCAAAAGGTAGTGATAATGCTCGACAGTGATTGTCTTTAAGGTTCTTAATGAAAGGCAGATATCCCATCTTTTGTTACTTTATCTGTCACTCTACTCAATGAGCAGTTTCTCAATCCAGCTTCTTAAAGATTAGCTAGTCTATAGGCTTATTCTTTGTGTATTTGTCGTAACGATCTCCCCTTAATATATATTGCATCGAGTATGGAACAGAAAGAAGTTGAAACTTTATGCTGCCATAAAGTTGTATTCAGTGTTTGTATCACACATGTATACAAGTGTTTTAGTTTGGGTTGAATAAGCATCAGGTCATGCAAAATGCAGGTTGTCGGCTTACGTTTGAGGTTCCTTTATCCAAACACTCACGAAAACATTGAACGAAAAGGCCATGTGTATATATAACACTTTAATTCGTTCCTCCTACACTATCGGGACTGATCCATTCTCGGTTGCATCTTTGAGCCATGTCAAGAAAAACAGCTATGAGTCTCCTTGTCGTGCTGCTGAGCTTTCTCTTGTTAACCTCAAGACCAGCTCTATGTTCTTCAATTGGGGTAGCTGTTTCATGCCCCGTAGTTCAGACCAACCTAGCCCCATGCCTCTCTTTTGTGAGTTCCAAATCAGACAAGCCTGATGGTAGCTGTTGCTCTGGGGTTAAGAACATCAATAGCAGTGCCAAAACCAAAGATGATAGGAAGGCTGTTTGTGAGTGCATCAAGGATGGATTGAAAGGTGTAAAATATGAGCCTAAACGCATTCCTGAAATTCCCAAGAAGTGTGGGCTTCCAATTAACCTCCCACCAATTGCTTCTGACACTAACTGTGCCACCTGGTATAGTACTGTATTCCCTCCTTTTGTCACTTTTTTCAATTAGTTCTTACGTTTTAAAATGGTCGTGATTTCATTTGATGCAGGTAATATGAATCATGCAATGGATATGGTGCTGCCTGAGAAAGAATAAATCAAGTTGCTGGAAACGTCTCTCCAAATATTCAAAAATAATTCTATGGCTGTAACAGCTGATTTCTTTCTTTTTATTTTTCAAGGGAATAAAAAAAGTATTTACTGAATTAAATGAAATAGTCTGCTGAATAATTTGTCCACTTCAATTCCTCTTTATAAGAGAGGGTCTCGCAAATGGTCAATCGCCAACTTGTCACAGGGGGCATTTGTTTTGTTGTTTTCCTAACGCCAAACAAATTCGTTTAGGGAGTGGGCGTGCCCCCTGTGGCCCTCGTCAACTAGGGATTCTTGATGGGATTTAATTAGTATCCGCAAATCGCAACCAGGCCTAGGTTAACTCTTAACTGCAAACTTTAACGATTTATTTTTTACAACGGAAAATCTAAAAATCAAAACTACAATTCACCTTCATAAGAGAGGGTCTCGCAAATGGTCAATCGCCAACTTGTCACAGGGGGCGTTTGTTTTGTTGTTTTCCTAACCCCAAACAAATTCGTTTAGGGAGTAGGCGTGCCCCCTGTGGTCCTCGTTAACAAGAGAATCTTGCCGCAAATCGCCAACCAGGCCTAGGTTAACTTTTAACTGCAAAATTTAACGATTTCTTTTTCACAACGGAAAATCAAAAAATCAAAACTACAAGCTAACTAAAATCAAAACTACAAGCTAACTAACTCAAAGCTCTGCGATACAAATTTTCTTGTTTGTCTCGATAGAGGAGCTCTATTACTGTCATGGCGGCTCCTAGAGAGTATGTAATCCTAGCCTGGCTAAAGTTGCGATTGAAGCTAGACTATATACGCATTGGTTCTCTTCACGATATACAAGCTAAAGTTCCACCTCCCAATCACGTTGGATCAGTGCTGGCCCCTGCCCGAGGCCCATGATGAGAGGGGACCCCTCTTCAACAGCCCATGATGAGAGGGGACCCCTCTTCAACAACCCCCTCTCTTGCTACTTTTTTATTTTTGGCAAATTTTTACGTATAGTGAAATAAATTTTAACTCTACTTTTTCAACAGGCAATGGCCTCCTTTTTAACTAACAGCAACAGACGCAGACAACACGCAACAGCCTCCTCCCTCACAAGAAATTTTAACATTATAAGTTAACGTTAACTTAT
>JAOTIZ010000004.1:4010173-4030319 GCA_027123425.1 Erythroxylum panamense | reverse complement strand
TTCACCTATCTTAATCTCATATAACAATTCACATTCTTGAATTGTCTTTTTCTTTGCACATGAATAATTCACCACAAGAAAAGTTCAAGATTTCAATTTGCTAAATTTTGAAGTATTGTCAATTTATACTTCAAAATTTCAAGAAAAGTTCGGGGTCCAACATTTCAAGTGCTAGAATTTTGAGTTTCTCTTGACAAATTCAGTTTTATGAGTTTTTCAAGTGCTGGAATTTTTTGTTTTTCTATTGACAAAATTCGGTTTTATGAAAAACTAAAATTATTGTAAAATAAATGTCATTACGCATTTTTACCGAATGGGTCGGGTCATATTGTTGGATCAAAAAAATAAAGCATGCCAGATTTGGCTAAAGCAGTAGATTTCAAAACCTTTTTTTGAAATCAAAACATAGTGAATCAAGATAATCAAATCAACATGCCAAACCATATATGATCTAGTATATGGAAAATAATTAACATAAGAACAAGATGGAGATTATATTACCAACTCCTTCATTAAAGCTTTAACTCCTCGCTGTGCTATCCTATCCTCGGCAATATATCCTCTTCTAAGCGATGTGTCCTCTTCTCGTTATTGTATCCTCTTCTTGATATTGTATCGTCGACCAATCTGATCTACCACTTGTTCTTCTTGGATAACTCGGTTAATAAGATCCTTTTGTGGGAAAGGAGAAGAAAACTTTGGAGTAAATTTTTCTTAGAAGAAAGAAGACAAAGATGATACAACTCTCATGCAAATTTCTGCTAACATATGCAAGAAAGTAGGGAGAGTCCAAAAATGCAAGAACACCTCTCTTACACCTTGTCAATTTCGGTTATGCATGAAAAGAAAGAAGAGAAGAGCATCCAATGCATCACTTCTTTCTTTAATCAAACATAAAGAAGCCATTAAATGATACTCTTCTCATTTGTTTTAAGATGGCTATATAAAAAGACCAATAACCTAAAATGACATGTCAATTTCAGTTTTAATGATGAAAGAAAGAAGATGATCCATCAAATACACCTTTGCCATCTTTAATCAAATGAATGCTAAAATGTTACATTACATGCCATCATTAAAAGACAACCATTAAACCATTTAATAGTAAGAACATTACTCTATTTAATGATGATAAAGCATGATAAATACCATCTTTATTTAGCAATTCAATGCTAAATGTGCAGGTGCACATTTAGTCCTAATGAAATTAAAATTGCACCTTCCAATTCTTTAAGAATTTTGTTTTAATTTAATTAATCAAATTAAATCAAAATCTAGCCCATTTCTAAATGTTCATTTGAGCTTCTAATTAACTATTAATTAATGTAAGCCCAACATTAAATCATGGGCTTTAAAACCTCCATTTATATTTCTTACTTTGCTTGATAACATTCCTTTAAGCCAAGTGGGGAATCTTATTGGACTTAGATAATTCAAGCTCCAATAAGCCCAGAATTAAATAGAGTTAATTTAATCTAATTAGAATTAATTCTAGCTTATTAACTAAATATCATTTGACTAAGGATAATTAGTTGAACTCTTGAATTACTAAATATTATAAGAACACATATTTTAAATAAGCTATCCAATTGCAAACCTTATTATGAACCTTATTATAGTCATCAGTATAATAAAGGATAAAATTATCGTTTTTCTCTTATATTAGTTTTTCCTTCTAGATCTCCCGGTTTACTTTATACGGTGATTAACACACAAGATCTCATCTTAGTGTTAAGACTTGATGGGTAGCTAGTCTATCAAAACCCCTGGTGCTAGTTTAATCATCAATTTCCATAAAACATATAGAAGTGATGATATCACTGTAAACTCTTTTTTTGAGTGAATATTCCTTGATACATGTTTCAATTAATAATTCCAACATGTAGACACTGGATTAATACTCTGTAAAAATCTATTTTGATCATATCAAGAATTATAATAAAATACATATGAGTTCACCACTCATCAAGATTGTGGTCCATAATAAACAAATGCTAAAATGTATGTTTTAAGACTAAAGTAATGACCTACTTTATTCTTGAAAATGTACTTAATTCCAGATTCATTTAATATTGCCATTATCGACAATCAACTACTATCATGATATGAAACTCATCATTCTCTTAAACTAAACTCTTGTACTTGCACGAAGATTCGCAACACTACAATCTAAACCATAATTAAGCTACCAACTTGATTATTCAACTGTGAATCAATTAATTTAGATTATAATAATATGCATGTTTCTTATACATCTCCATGTATATGTATATTATTAACAAAAGAATCTTAGTTCTTTATAACTAGTTATATATGCTTATACAAATAAAACCAAACTCTTTTGTTTTATTAATAATAAATATTTCCATTGCAAAACTGTACTAGAAGAAGATTAAGTTACATGTAAATACACTTGCTTTCCAGGGCACTATATTTATATAACTCCAACATCCAAGACTTCTTGTGAGTTGTGGTCACAAAAGAAGCCACTTTGCATCATTTACATATTTAGGATTATAAAGCAAAATTGAGACCCTATAATTTACAACCTAAGAAATTTAATTTTAAAACTGTCAGTGGATACTTTTTCTGTTGTTATGTAGGATCACGGGACTCTAGGTTCTATTATCCATCACATACTAGGAGAGTTATTAATTTATATTAGATTATCTATTTTAATGATGGCACTAGTACGAGCCAAAGTCCAAGGAAAATTTGTTTTAGAGAACACTCAATCATGGTTCGTATGCCTATCACTTCTACTCCAATAGTTGGCCTTAAAGTTAACTAGCATCTAGTATAGCGAATACTTACAAAAGTATGAGTATGATATTAGTAACACCTCTGATTTAGTAACCTATAGTGAAGCCATCTCTAATCTTTACTCTAATTTTTGGAAGGATATTATGAATGATAAAATGAACTCTATTTTACAAAATGAAGTGTGGAGCTTGGTAAAGTTACCAAAAGGTTGTAGGCCTATTGGCTATAAATGGGTGTTTAAGATTAAGTGTGATACCAAAGGTTAAGTGAAGAGTTATAAATCAAGGCTAATAATTAAAGGTTATAGAGAACGAGAAGGTATTAACTACAAAGAAACTTTTTATGTTACTTTTAAGGATTCTTTATATATCAGTATGGCAGTTGTGTCTCATTTTGACTTAGAACTTTATTAAATGGATGTGAGAATGGCTTTTTTAAATAGAGACTTAAGTGAAGATGATTACATGGTTCAACCTACTAGTTTTGAGGTAGTTGAGGAAAAAAAACATGGTTAGTAAGCTCCATAAGTCAATTTAAAGCTCCATAAGTCAGTCAATGAGTTAAAATAAACTTTTAAGTAATGGTATCTCAAATTTGATGAAATTGTCACTACTATTGATTTCAAGAAAAACATTGTGGATACATGTATATTGATGAAAGTTAGTGAGATCAAATACATATTTTTGGTATTATATGTTCATGATATCTTGCTTGCTATTAATGAAATTGATATATTAATTGAGAAAAAACAACAATTATTTGGCCAAACATTGTTTATGCATGCAAATTCTTTGTGATGAAGTCAATGGTATTCTTAGATCGTCTAAAATTACATATAATCATCTTAGCTTGAAGAGGTTTAATATTCAATATTAGATAAAAACATTGGAAAGCGACTAAGAATGACATATAACATCTTCAATATACCAAATATCTTATGCTGTCATATTTATCTATTGACACATTTGAAGTGTTTGATTTCAATGATTTCAAGCTTGTAGGTTGAATGAATGATAAGAAATCAACTTCTAAATACATATTTATGATGATAGAAGGAGATGTTTCACAGAAAACTGTTAGCACTTTAAACTTCTTCAACCATTGAGGTAAAGTGTATGAAATATGGTTATGGGTTCCATTTTGAGGCTGTTGAAATTGTATTATAACAAGTCTACAGTTGTATCTTTCTCTTGGAACACAAGGAGCACTTCCTACTTTATCAATTTGCTTGGAAGTAAGAAGTGCTCAAGGGAAAGTTATATAATTTCTCATTACTATTAAGCACATATCTTCGAGTGGCCTATTTGTGTGTTTTCAGAACATGTCTCTCGTGTGGGACTATTATGAGCCTATCTTTCTTTGGTTTAGTGTGTTTCAGTATATGTACTTTCTTATAAAGATTGTTTAAAATTTGTATAATACGTGCATAATATAGATGTTTATCACTATTTATGACATTTTGTAACTCCATATTGATGATGAGTAACAAAATGATGATATCCATTCTGTTGAATCCATAGTTTATGTTATCATACTTTTGGATTAGTTATGTCAAATTATTATAACACATGTATCCTATCAATGCGATGGTTATGTATGATGAGTTATTGTGCATAATGTTGTGAAAGCATTATGGTATAATTATATTGTCCAAGAGGGAGCATGTTAAATCAATCAATGTGGACTGATATATTCTAATGAAAATTAACACGTTAATTATAAACATATGACATTTGAGGTCTTTAAGGGATAGGCATTATATTGTTGATGTGATGAGCCCTTGGGCTTTTTAACTAATCTTGCCTAAACTTACTCATTGAGCTTGTAACCTATTATAAAATATAATTTGAACTAATTGATGTATTCTTGCTTATTGTCAAGCTGGGTATTATATGGTATGTGGAAGAGATTAGGCTTAGCAAAAGGGCATGAGTTTGGTCCTTCCAACTTGGTCTAAAGTCTATAGAGTTAGTTCACGTTAACTAAGATTCAATTTATGCTTAGGTTCTTTTTAATTTTTAGGATTTAGACCAAGTTCATACTCGAACTTTGCTATCCAAGTTTATAACATAAAATGATATTGTTTTGTATGAATAACAATTCCAAAAACATCTTTAGTGTTAAGGCATTTCCAGTCTATGACCATTGCAAAACCTTATAAGCCATTGCAAAACCATTGCAAAACCTTATAATTTTCATTGAGATTCATTTTTACTAAACATTATATGCATCTTTTTTTCATAACTTTCTTTGTCCCTATAAGAAATAAAACTCCCTTTTTTATTTAAAGAACTCCAATGATTTTCCATTGTTACTTTTACTTTAATTTCGTTCCTCATTTCACCATTACTGCCCTTTAAAGAAGTTTGAAGACCTCCTTTGCTATTAGTGGAAGAGCCATTTTCACTGATATCTATTATTGATGTTTGTTTGTGGGTAGTTAAACTCATCCTTCTACATTGATATTACATAATTGTGTTCTTACTTGAAGTTAAACTCAAGGCTTTTTAAGTTTTAGTAGGTTGAATTATCATTGTTTTGATATTGTTGCAACACTATTTTGATTTTTTCGAAGCTGTTTTGAATTGTGATAGAGGAAGAGAGGAGGGATTTTCGAGAAGGTAAGGATTTTCAAGTTTAGGCGGGCTTTAAGAAGCCTAAAATTCAATCAAACTTAAATTCAAGTAGAGCACTTCAAATTAGGTCAAACTCTAGACTGATCTCGGACTAAGACTCGAGTTTATTTTAATCCATTATCATTATTAGATAGGCTTCAAAGACCCCATCTTACAACAGTTTATAGAAGATTGATGACTTCCAATCAATTTCAATCATTTTTAGGACATGAACTTTCTAATGTTATTGTCTTATATTAGTTAGTTATAGCAATCAATATTTGGATGTGTTTATATTGCATGTAAAATATTTTACATTCAATACTCTTTATTTACTATACAAATTTACAATAACAGAGAAAACACCTTAATGTTCCAATTATTGGCCATTCATTTACATCGTATTCTTTTGTTTCTTCAACAGATTATGTTGAATAGTGTTTATCGCTATAGATGGATTTAATTAGCGAATCAATCTAAACATTGAACTTCAGAAGGATAGTGATTTTTGTCTCTAAGTTTGACAATCGCCTTAAGATACTACAAAATTAAAGAGTTTAATTATGTTTATGTGAATTCAAATCTACTCAATCTGATTCTTTCTTCAATATGTAAGAAATATGACCTGATGCTATGGCTCATATTTTTGTAAGCCCATATTAAACTTAGTTTAGGGTTTTCTTAATTTAATAGTATGTTAAATCTTGACCATTAATTTGGTACTTGATGGACATACAAGATTCAATGTAAACAGATAAGTGTATATAAACTAGTCCTCTCCTTATCCTAATTAAGAAAGGATAAAATAAATACAGACCGTAGGTATTTGTGTATTGGACTATCCATCAAGTTATTGTACAGAAAGAGGGTTAAGAGAAAAAAAACTAGTTCGTAATCGGTAAAAGCTTTCTTTCTACATCATAAAGAATTTCGCTCAAGGTATCTGATTTATTCACTTCATTTATGTGGTATTATTATATTCAAGATCTAAATGAGCATGAATGATTTACGTATGATTCATGATGTATGTATGATTTATGACTTTGATGTTTGAATATCAAGAATGAAAAACTTACATGTGGTACGAGAGCCATGTACTTTAAATAGATAATAATCCTTAGATTATTGATTCGGTCATTGTTTCAATTAGGATGTTTAAAAAAAATATGATTTTAGGGTTTTGTATAAAGAATAATTTTCTAAAAAAAGGGAATTGAATACCGAGTAATTGTCGTTCAATCATTTTAAAGCTTCATCCTTTAGTTTTAATGACCGTCTATGTAGTAACCCTTTTAGGACTTGCTTTTGATTTGTTAGCTAATAAAACACCTATTCTTGAATTAGTGAAAGTGTTGCATCGCTTACGACACAAAGCAATATAGATTGATAGCTCCTTTAATTCAAGAAAATCAATTTTCAGAATATTTAGTTGAGATCTGTGTCTTAAAAACCAGATCGGACCGGTCAGTTCGACTGGTTCGACCGGTGATCGGTCGGCTATCCAGTCCGGTTGACTCCTAAAAATCGGTCCCTAATTGAACTAGTGAAAACCGATCAATTGACAGGTTGAACCGGTCCGGTTCAACCACTGGTTCAATATTTTTTTATTTTTTAAATATTTTTATATTATTTGATATATTTTCTATTTTTTAATATTACTAATATTATATATAATTAAATATAATTATTGCATACCGGTTCGACTAATGGTTGAACCGATCGAACCGGTGATCAATAAGGCCTCCGATTCGATATCTGGTCCGGGTTTCAAAACACTGCTGCCAGGATTTAAGACCATCTTTCTTTAGACTTTCCACTGATACCTTTATGTTGTTCTGAAAGTCTCAACTCTTTCAATTGCTGTTTTAAATGTTTAATTAAAGTCAGCCCCTAATTGATTTAGCCATTTCTGAAAGTCTCAACTTATTTCATTTTGTTTCTTTGGAAATCATACTTTGATAACCAAATTGTGAGTAAAGAAAATCGTAGTTTGGTAACCAAATTGTGAGTTTTCTGCCTGATAAATCTTCATTTCCATAACACGATAACAATAATGTACAGAAGTTACCATCCTAATTTTATTGCCATATCAGAAATTATGACAGCATTGTTACTTCTGTATTAGCATGCTAATACCAATCAAAACTAGTTACTACAACAATGAGCATACAAATGTGCTAAACATAACGAGCTAACATCACTGAAAAATAGCTGATAGATTCTTAATTTATTCATCTAAATAAACTCTATCCTAAAGTTTTCAGAGGAAAAGGACGAGGCCTCACCTCAGCCTATGACCTCTCTTCGTCTGATGGAGAGGATGATGGCCCTGGGATAGAATCAACAAAGAACTCCTCCACTGTTGCAAGGTGCATTTTTCCGGGGTAAGCTTTGATATAACAGGGAAAGAGTGATTTGGAATTAGAGAATTAATAGCAAAATTTTTTACACCATCCATAATGATGCCCCATTATCATGGCACTTGGAAATTGTTTCAGTATACAGTATTGTTTGCAGCCAAAAATACCAGAAATTAACAGTCACTGGAATTGATTCTGTTTTATAACCCTCTCTCTACTTGGATGCAAAAATGAGAGTTTTGCACAAATTGAAGGTATTATCATTCACCGAACCAATTTTAGATTGAAATGAAGACACCTTAGAGTATAAATAATATTCATAAATTGGATTGTTGTAATTCAATTAGGATTTAAAAGCAAACAATGCATTACCTATGTCCTCGTGATCTGGTGAATCCAGTAAAATTTCTGAATCAGAAGGCAGAAAAGGGGAACCAGGGTAGTTTCCAAGGGCTCCTAAATCTGCCAAAAGAAAACATTGTAAGAGGCAGAATACAGCACTTGAGAAATGAAGCGGTTACAAAATGGCTTGAATATGTTCCCAGTTTGCCAAGAAATATTAGCGTAACGTTGTTTGTAAGCGAGATAAAACTAAGCAGTAAACAACCCCACGCAGGTGCAACACATTCGTGACTACGACAACTGAATTCGAAAACCAACATTTATGCTAGTCCACATTTCAATACAGTATCAAGAAACTAAGATCAGCTCAAATATCACTATCAAATGAATGTATCCCTTCAAAGAATCTTCTATGAGGAGCTTACTCTTATAACAATTCACTTTTCCCATTTGAAAGATGCCCTCCCAAAATTACCAAATGAACAAGCACTCTGTGACAGAATATTTCAAGTATAACATTTTACCTCCCAAGTTAGACAAATCTGCCGTCAAATCTGAAAGGCTGAAGTTCCACTGGATCTGATCCAATGACCTGAGTGAATCCCTTGCATTTGCAGGCCCACCATCCTGTCCAAGCTGCAAGCCTACTGAGCTTGCAACATCAGATGTAAATGCTGTGTCTAACGCTGACGTGTCTACTACCATTCCAGACATATCTGGGGCAGTGAAGGGAAAATGACCACTAGATGCCACTGATGTAGGACTCACAGCCATCTCTGACATAGATGATATGCCACTGCTAGGTGGAACTACAGGGGCTACATCTGCTGCACTGTTTTCCATCATCATACTACAAGGATATGCAGCTCCGGTTAACTTCAGATGAAAAAATAAGCAAGTACAAAAAGGAAAAAACTGTTTCCGTTTCATTATAAAATCAATTTCGTCACCTGAAGCCAATCTCAAGCATTATGTCAGTAAATCAGTCAAAAGCAATGTATTGGTACAAAATCAAATGCCAAAGTTGAAGTCCTAGATAAAGCTTCTCATGCATATAACCTTTGCCGTCATGATGTGCAGACCTCTCTACAATGAACTCTATATTAATCATAAAGAAGAAATCCGACACACTTTACTATGTAGAGGAGGACCATAAGCAGTCAACCACATTTTCAACTTATAAGACATGCACAACAAGTTATTGGATAAAATAGTAGTAAACAGATTCTCACTCATTCCCAGAATTCATTCGAATAGGATGGAAATTTCCTGGTGCTGGAACTCCATTCACCACATGACAACTAGATATTCCACATGTCATGGAGTCAAGATGAGGCTGACCAGGAGCTGGCATTGGAGGCTGTTGCAACACAGGGTATCCCATCGGTAAATTGTTAACTGCACTGCAAACAAGTAACATTGAATAATAACACAAAGGTATGTTTTTAAATAACTATTAACCTGACACTAAACCGTCCGATACCACAAAGCTTCCAGTATATTACTTTGCACCAAAAGATTAATAAAATCGAAAACAAAACATACAATCCTAAATTTTATGGCCCTTTACGAACAAAATAGCCTCTTTTACTTCAAAACTGTTTACTTGAAAGTTAAAACTTACCTGGCATAGGATGAATCCCATTTTGTACGAGGGCTAAAGGAACCTTGGGAGGCACTGGATACTTCATGAGATGATACTGATGCTCAAGCAAATGATTAAATAAAAGAATCTGTTTCTTCAGCTTCAACCTTATATAATAGGCTCTAAAGAAATCAGCATTTTCTTCTTCCAACTTCTGCCATACTGGAAAAGCAAAGAAAGCAAATGTGAACTGGATCAATTGTTTAAATGGGCAACAAAGAAAAATAAAACTGTGTATCTTGCATTTGTGGTTAATCCTTGTTGACAAAATATGTTGTATTTTTGGAAGCAACATTCATATTTGGTATCATAACATGCTTAACTTGAGATTAATAAAAAAGTTAACGAAGTTTAATAAGAGACCAATCCTAAGCAACAAATAAAACAAACGCTTCCAAGGGATTTCAAGCAGGCTACCTAAAGTTGTAAACCCAGGATCTATCCTAGCACGAGTCAAGAGGGTTTTGACAACCTCATCTCTATTCATGTACAGCTGAAGGCATCGTTCTATCAAGTTCTGCACCTGTAACAAGCATTAAATAGACTGAGATCAGCAGGGAGAAATGAAACAGATATTGCAGAGAAAAGATGTGGTACAAATAAGAAGATTGATAGATAGTACCAAAAGTACAAGAAATAAAATATGTCAGAAACAAAATAAACGTGAACCATATCTTACAAGTTCAATGTCTTCGCGTGAAACCTTTCTGCTATCATTGCTTGAAGCAGATATTGAACCTGAATCTGCTATTGGAGCTTCTGCTGAGTGATTGTTTTGTTGGTCACTTTGGGAGTCCTGGGAAACTTGATTAGAGGACTGTATTTCTTGCTTGCTCTGAAATCAATGGAAGCTCTCCTGAGTATTCAGAATACAAGAGAATCGAATGGCGCTTATATAACACCAAACTTCATGTGTCCAAAAGTATAGATAATTGTTACATATACGATAGTAGCCATCTCGTTCACTGTACAAATAAGTAAAATTCTAGCAGTTCTGAGAGAATATCTGTTCGAAGTCAACAAAACAAAATTTTGTTACGTGTACTCTGCACATAAAAAGACCTGTAAAGTCTTCATTCCAGTTGACTGCAAGTTGACAACATCTCTATTTTTCAGCTCTGAAGATTATTCCCGCTAGGGTTATTTTATCCATCAAGATGGAAACAAGACTGTTTGCTCTGAAGAAAATCATAAGTCTTAGGCAGTTTAATCTGAAACGAAAACAATGAACATTAAACATGGAGTCACACATTGAGTAGATACACAAGTCTAATAATAGAACTCCTAACTTGCGAGCAGGAGAAAGGACATGAATACAGACATTCAAAAAATTTTGTAATATAATTTAGACGAATCACACATTTTCGTACTCCTCAACCACTTTCATCTCTTAATAAATTCAGGAAGCAAAAGCATTGCTCCTCACAGAATTATACAATCTGAGTGACATCATGTATTTATCTGATGCAAATAAACACAAGCATTCTCTTGTCCGATAAACCAAATTGCTTTATGATGCTACAAATCATTTACGAGAGAAAAAGGCACCAAAAATAAAGTTGCTACCCCAGTTTACATAGAACTTCACAAAGCCAACAACATTATCTAATGTAGCAGGGAGCTGATTGACTAATAACACTGGGACTTAATGTCTGCAAAAATGCTGTAGATCATATAACTCTTTACTTGGTCAAGACATTTTTATTTCTTCTCATCAAAAATTCCAGAAGAAGGTGAAAACCTCAAGACAACAGTACTTGTTGCAGAAAAAGGGGCACATGAAATACAGTAAACGAGGCCCGTACTGACGATTATAATTAAGCCGATACCTGCAAAAAGTATTAGTATCTAAAAGATTCCGCTTCCACCAGGAACTAAAATAATAATAAAACAGGATTAAATGCATCATAAAGTCAAAACCAGTTTGATTATTCAATATCTTTAATGTTCCCCACTCAACCAAATCCAATATGAAATAAGAAAAGTTAATAAAATTGAAAACCAGCAGATGTTTTTAAAAATAAAAATACAGAAACCCAAAGTTACTAGTTTCAAAGGATTAAAGAAAAAAAGGTAAGATCTGAAACAGAAAAGGAAAAAAAAATATACCTTACACCGAATTCTGATTCCCCAAAACTCCAACAGAGAACAAGAAGGCTTCAAATTTTAGTTTCGACGAATTTAGAGACGCTGTACCTCCTTCAAAGCTCAATATTCAAAACAATTGCAGGAATTCAATAAAAGATAATCTAACCCTCAACAATCGAAGCTTGAGCTATCATTTCGAAGACTCGCCAAGAAAGCTCTTTACAATGTATTGAGCCCTCGAGAGAGACATCTACAATACTGACTCAAGTCATATTTACACAGAGACAGTTGAAAGCTTCGAATGCACGGAGACAGAGACCAAGAAATGAAGACGAAGTGAACAACACCGGAGGAGGAAGAGCAAGAAGAGAGAAAAAGGAGAGAACTCAGAGAAGAGTGTGGAAAAAATCTTACTGAACTTTAAATTATTAATTCTTTCCTTTTCTGTCATTATTGTATTCTTGCATATTTTCAAATCTACCGTCCCGTCCCCAAGGTGAATTGTGAGATAATAAATGAGACTTGGAGAAACAGACACGGCGTCAGTTCACGGACTTCCCTCAGGGCATCGGTTTTAACGGCGTAGTTAAAAGACCACGAGATTTTTATAATCTCCGGTCACGAGAGTCTTGTGATGTAACTAAGTCCTTAGATGATAAGTACAGTGGGATTAGACTTTAATATAATTTTAAATATTTGTAGGTAAAGATCAACAATTTCGAATAATTTATATTATATTTACAAATTTATGTAAATTATTATAATATTTTTTATTATATTAATTTCTAAATTATACAAAATTATTAACATGTATATTTCAATTGTTCTGCAAATAATTAAAAAATTATATTAATACAAAATTATGTTAAAATTTTAAAGTATTATCATTCAAATTATAAAATTGTTAATCCCATTACTTAATTAAATATTTATTTTAATTTCAGGCATAAAATGATATAATTAAATATAACAGCAGCAATAGTATTTTAGTTAGTGAATTAATTTTTAGGAATATATTAGTTTACTTTAAATGTTTAAGGTTTGTTTGTTTTTATTTTATTTTTGACTTTTGATTTTATTTTTAAATTTACTAAAATAAATATTTTTGTTTAAGATTTTTTTAGTTTCTTTGATTTTTATATTTTGTAAAAATTATTAAAAAATAGTTTTTCTATTTTTTGTATTTTCATAATCTGATTTTTTAATTACTTTAATTTGTATTTGCTTTCTGCATCTCAATTATTAGTCCTGCGAAGGCTAAAAGGTATTTTCACGTGACTTCCGATAAGAACACTTCGTTTTTTGTGGACTGTCGTAGGAAACGTTGACTAACGGACGTGAAACGAAAATTTTTCAAATTTGGAAAAAGATTATTTCATGCGTTATCAGTGTCATCGTTGTAAGCAATTACTTGTGTATTTATCATAAGTGGTGTTCTTGTTAATTAAAATCTCTAAAATTACTCATAGCCACGTAAACCATAAAGGAAATTAAAAAAAAGTTTGAAAAAAAAAGGGTCTTATAAACGAGAGCGTTCTTTCCAATAATAAAAAAATTGTAATCGATAAGTCTCAAATTTTGTTTGAGTTCATGTTAAATTCAATAAGTTACATGTTGGATAATGTACTAATTAATCATTATATAATTTTGGTAAAAATATATATTTAAAAATAAAAGAGATGGATGAATAAATATATATTATATGGTATTCTTAAATTTTATATCTTAAATAACTACTAAAATTATTTAAAACTAATTCAAATTATATAAGAGAATATTATAGATTTTAAATTCAAAATTTTTAATTTTAATAACTCTTATATTTTAATAATGTATCTCAAAGTAAAGTTTAATATGAATTAATTAAATTAATTATTTTTTTATATAGTCATGTTAGATTTTGTTCAAAATTAGTCAAATAATCATAAGTTAATGGAAAGCTATGTTAGATAGCTTCACACGGTGAAGAGAGTAGTCAATATAGAAAGTTAAGAATTGAAAAGAAAGAGGCGAAAAAGGTAATCTCATCAATTAAAAGCAGAACATACGAAAAATTATATCGACGATTGAAACCTGAAGATGGAAAAAATATATATTCTTTATGTTGACGAGAGCTAGGTAATAGAAAGCAATAGACTTAGATCAAGTTCGTCGTATACAAAGATGAAGCAGGATAAGTGCTCATGGTTGAAAATGACGACAAGAGAAGTTGATAAAGATATTCCTAAAGCCTTTTTAATAAATGTGCAGAGGATAACATCTCTTTATGTGATATTAGCATATCCAAAAGATACCATAACTTTACTTTTTGTCGATAAATCACGAGAAGAAGAAATTTAAAGAGCTTTGAGGGAGATGAAGAGTGAAAGGCCAATACGGCTTGATGAAATACCTATAGAGGTGTGGAAGAACCTAAGAGGAGAGTATCTTACTTGACTAGCCAAGTCTTTTTGTGATACTTAAGTTCGACAAAATGTCTAAAGAGTGGAAACTTAGTATGCTAATTCCTCAATACAAGAAAAAAGGGGGAATATCCAAAGCTGTAACAACTATAGAAACATTAAACTACTCTATGAAATTATTGGATAATGTGATTGAAAAAGGAGTCAAAAATGATGCGCTTATCTCGAAAAATCAGTTTGGTTTTATGTCAGGAAAGTCCACAACTTCAGCTTTAGATCTCCTTAGAAAATTAATGAAATATTATAAAGAAAGGAAACCTTACTTATATATGGTTTTTATTGAGTTATAGAAGGCTTACGACAAGATATTTAGAAAAATCATATGGAGATATTTAGAAGTTAAAGGAGTTCTTATAACTCATATTCGAGTTATTAGGGACATGTATGATGATCTAAAAAATATAATAAAGACAATAAATGGAGATATATAGCATTTTTCTATCAATATTTGGCTACATCAAGACTCCTCGTTAAGTAATTTTTTGTTTATAGTAGTGATGGATGTGCTTACGAGGAATATCCAGAGGGACGTGCCTTAATATATATTGCTTGCTGATAATATAGGATAAAAGAGAGTATCAATGTCAAGATAAATTTTGGAGGGATACGTTAGAGTTGAAAGACTTAAAATTGAGCAAGACTAAGATAGAGTACTTAGAGTGTAACTTTTCGGAACGTAGGATGACTTTGGATGCGGAGTAAAGATTGGTTCAGAATTTATACCATAAAAAATGCTCTAAATATCCAAAATTTATCATCCAAAGCAATTGAGAGATTGATGATGATATTATTTACCATATTAGATAAGGGTGATTTAAATAGAGAAGTGCATCAAGAATTTTATGTGACGAGAATATACCACTAAAACTCAAAGATAAGTTATATCGTATGATAATTTGGTTGATCATATTCTATAGGACAAAATGTTATCCAATCAAACAAGTTTATGGTCATAAGTTAATGGTGACAAAGATGAAGATATTTCGTTTGATGCGCAATTTTATCAGAAGAGATAAGATCATGAATGTAATAATAAGAGACAAATTAAAAGTGGTTAGTAGTAATTAAGAGAGACAAAGTTTAGATAGTTTGGACATATTAAGAGGAGACATCCTGACACTTCAAAGAGAAGATGTTAGATAGAAAAAAAAGAAAGTCAAAGAAGAACTGTGGAGAGGTGATCAAGAATGATGCGACTTTATTGAGACTTACTGAGAATGTGACATTTAATAAAAAACTTTGACTTATTAGGATACGGGTAAAGGACTTCATATAGAGAGATTCTTTTCTTTTTTCACATGTCTTTTAAACGTTTTCCTTCAAATCTTATGTTTTGTATTTAACTTAATCTTTTAATGTGTAGTTTTTTCCTATAGTTATTTGACCTAAGCATTTTTTTTACTTAGCTTAAACATTTCTTTCTAATGTCGTGATTGTTTTATTTATTTACTTATCGTCTTTTTTGTTTGTTTATTTATTTGCTTATTTAATCTATTTATTTTGTTATATATTTATTTAATTACTTATTTTATATTTTTATCTACACATAGTAACTCATTTTTATGTATTTATTTTATTATTATCTACCTATATGTTTAATCTTATGTTTTTTATTTATTACTTTAATATATCTATTATCGGAAAATTAATTTTTTTTTACGAGAGTGAAAAAAATCTATGTTAATTAGAAATAAGGTAGACCTCTTTAAACTGTGCATGCTATATTGTTGTTGTTGTTATAATTTAATCAGAAGTTGATTATAAAAATTGATTTAAAATTAAAATTAAAAAATTAAAATTTTGATCATTAAAATAATAATTTGTTATAATTCATTCAAATTCAATTAATTAAGTCAAGTCGGATTCAACAAAGGGCCGGCAACTCCCATAGTCCCATCCTCATTAATGAAATAAAGACAATTAAATGAGAAGGATCCCTCCGCCTCACCTGTGACTTGACTCACTCACTACAAATTCGGAGGCATCTTTTCCTAATTGAACTGAGATACACAAGCGGAGACGGAGTACAGTACACACAGACTGCACTGCACAAGTAACATCTACAAGCAATCTCGAATCCTTTCCTAATCAGGCCATTACCTTACCCGTCATGTTTGCGAGAAAAATGCAACAAATTAAAAAAAACTCAACAAATTTGATCTAAAAATTTTAAACTCTTAAATTTTTAGTTTGATTTATTTTAATAATAATAATTATTAAAAATAGATTAATTTATTATTTAATCAGTAAATAAATAAAAAATATTTAATTTAATTTAACTTTAAAATTTTCAATATATAAGAATAATCTATTTCAATTATATTTTAATTTCTTTAATTTTATTTAACTCTTAAGTGATTTTATGACTGGATAATACTGGTTGAACTTTCTAAAACTTAAACTTTTTATCTTATATATTTAACTTACGGTTCAATTTTTAAAATATTGTTCCACAATATTGCATATGCATGGCAATGGTCGGATTGGACCCTAGTATAAATCTTTGGTTAATTTAAATTTTATTTATTAATTTTGAATTAGATCATATTTGGATTAAAGATGCTAAATTGTGTATTGGTATCCATTAGTTTAAGATTATAAATTTTGACATTAATAACTGAAAGATCTAGACATGTAAATTAATTTAATTATAAAGAAAACTTATTTTAATCTATAAAAATATAAATAGAATTTTTAAGTAGTTTGCCTTACTAATAATACAAATAAAAGTAATTTTTCATTTTGTCTTTAAATTTTTATTAATAGGTATCAATTAAAAATATAGATCCATGTGAATTTTGAAAAGAAAAAATATAACACAACTTACTGATGGAAAAATTTGGTAATCCCTACTTATTATAGGTGGATAAAATTTTGAAAAATAATAATTTATTAATTATATTTAAAATGAAATTTATAATTAAATAATTAATATTAAACTTTAATTAAAATTTAAATAGTTGAATATATTTTAAATAAAAACTTTTCACAATATTTTATACAGGTTTTAACAATTTTTAAATATTATTGGAAATTTTCTTATAAATACACTACATAATCACGTAATTGATAGAAAATTTGTAATCTTATTATGTTTGGCCTTTTAATATAAAGTTCGAGTTCAATTTTAAATTCAATTTCTTATTATTTCAATATCAAATATGGCCTTATTCAATTTAAAGACTAATTAAACTAGACATGAATTGGTAACTTTAGGTCGGCCTTGACTTTACTATCTTACTCACATAATTTAGTAATAACTATTTTTTTTTACTATATAGATCTATTAAATTAATGACAAATTAAATTGTAAAAGGATTTTTTAATTATAATTACTCTTTTAACCCAATATTACAAAATTGAATTGATATAATCAATTTAACAGTAAAAATTTTAAATAGGTTCATTTTATAGCTCGGTTTTTAACTTTTCGGTTCGATTTACTTTAATAATACTTGTTATAAGAACCAGTCAGTTTATATTTCGCCCAAAAAAGTTTGATTAAATCATCCAAGTTTTGGAGCATGAAGTACAATAAAATACAATTAAATCTATGTTTTGGGATATCCAAATTAATATAATATGATCAATTAGAATAATTTATGGTTGATTTATTTAGACCAATAAACTATTCAGGCTCCATTTATAAAAAACCAACTGGTAATATATTTAGGATTAATAGTTTATCATATTCTAGTTAGAAATCAAATAATAGTTATAAGTAGGATTTATAAAAAAAAATTCAATTTTTAAATAATGTTAAGTAATCTTCTAATTTTCATAAATTAATAGATATTTATAAACTAAAATAAATTATTTAATATTTTTAATTAAACTTTAAATTTTTTAATACGAAAAATATTCTTCTTTAATAATATTTAAAATTTAAAATTTTATTCAATTTTTAATTAATTTTTAATTAATTTAATATTAATTAAATCTTTTATTATGTTTTTTTTTCCGGATACGGTTTGGCACCCAAAAAAGAATCGACACGGAGAGACCAATTACTCCAGTACACGTCAGAAGATTTTGTCTCTTATTCACACTAACCAATGAGAGCGACTCGCGCACGTATACATCAATGGTACAGTACACGTGTCAGAAACTTATAGGCGAACCGTGGCATAGCCATGGCCGTTTATCGTATTGGGATTGGGGTTATTGTCTTGACCGTTTTGGCATTGACTAGTAGAATTTTGCCATCAGACCGTGAGGCGTTGCTGATCCATTCAATTATTAAGAAAAGAATATTTAATTTCAAACAAATGTTTTCCCTTAATTTTTAGTATGACCTACTAATTAATAGAAATTGCAATGGATCGACTAAATTTAGATTTAGGTGTTTTAATGGAGACTCACTTGAAATTTAATTTTTTCTAAACAAAACAACATTATTTTGTGTAAAAAAGTTGAACTTCAAGCTAATTTAGGTATGAATAGTCTAAACTTGAATTTAATTAAAAAAAGATATTTTATATTTTTATTGTAAAAAATTATTTAAAAATATTGACGAATCAAGCCCATAGATCAGGCCATTGTTATCCCTACAAATGAGAATATTATGTTATTTATTTATAATATAGGAAAATTTAAAAGAATAATAAATTTAATGTATTAAAAATAGTTTATAAATAATAATCAATTTTAATATACTAACGTTATAATATTAATTTAAAACATTATTGCTTGCAATTCACTTGTTTTTTGTCGGTTGGTTTTGGAAATGGTTCAGTGCTAAGAAGGTTGGGTTTTGCGAACGCAAAGGACTGATATTAAGAAGCCATGGCGTCCGGCCAAATTCGGCAAAATCACGTGAGCCCCGCGAATCTGTTGCTCGATATCGTAGTTTCGGCTTTCTGCTTCTGGGTCTGTCGAGGTTCACCAAGCCACCAAGGAACAGCTCTTTCATTTTATACCGCGAGACCATTTTTTCGATATCTTCTGGCTTCTAATGTGAATGGGATCCTCTGAACGCGACACTTTGATGTCGACCAATTCTCTTTATAAATATAGAATTTGTATTATATAATTTGAATAAATCATGAAACATATATAATGTTTTAGATAAATTATGAATTAATAATTTAAAATAAAATATGAGATTGGAATTATAATAACAAATTAACACTACCAAGTAGATAAAAATATAAGACAAAAGCTTAACGTAGGGCCCGTCTTAATATTTTATAAGTCTTGGATAAAATAAAAAGATCCTTTTTTATGTTTTTTATAAATATCAAAAATAAACTCTAAGCCCCAAATCATTCTTGTCATTCCTTAAGGTCGGACCTGCTAAACGTAGAAAGACGGCCTGCCACAAGTTGTCAAGTGGTTAATTTGTTGAAATAACAATAAAGCCCTCAAATAAAATAAGAGAATTGGGGTTGAAGAAAATTTAGTTTTTAATTCAAAAAGTTGTGTATGCAAAAGAGAATTGTTCTTTTTATTATTATTTGTTGTTAGTCAAAATATATTTGCATGTTGGTATATTAGAAAGTAAGGATAAGATTGCACAAAGACCATGTACTTCAACAAAACTTTGACTAACTATTGTTATTATTGTTACTTAAAGAATTAATAATTAACTATGGTTCTGCCGGATTCTGGCGGAACTGAGCGTTACCGTTTGGATCCATGGGATCGATGGCTTTTCGTGGAGCTTCTGCATTGGAGTACATGCAAAACAAAGAATGCACGTCGGGGGTTGTTTCCCGATTAGCCTCTCCGACGCTCAAGTAAGTCTTTTGGTGAAGGTAGGGTAGCCGAAAGGCAAAGATAGCTAGAGTTATGAGTTGCGTACCTCTGTTATGGCAAAGCTATACCTTATATATGGTGCATGTGCTAGGTTTAAGTCTTCACGTCTGCATG
>JAOTIZ010000004.1:3954342-3967049 GCA_027123425.1 Erythroxylum panamense | reverse complement strand
TTTGGTTCAGTAATTTGGAAGATATGCCTCAAACATTTTCGGACTGCTCTTATCCAAAACAGTATACTATACACAACCTCCTTCCAGAAATTAAACATCTTAGAGACTGAATCACAATTTGACTTCTTCAGATAATTTGTAAGCCTATATCTTTAGTTTACTCCAAATTAAAAATCATCTAATTTCAAATCCTATATATCCAGATATAACCAAAATAGACTAACATGTTCAATGAAATCACACCAGTTCATATTATTCCAACAGATTCCCTCACTTTCTTTCGATCAAACTTTTCCAAATAAATTCATAATGCCACAATTTTTCATGGAGAGATATAAAAATGTGTTAGGAATCTATTGTTTGAAGAATCACTTCATTTGGAGGTCAGCTGGTGAAGTTATGGTCAAATTAAGCAAACATGATTATATCCTCAATCCTATTGTACATATTTTGGTACAATTGGCATCACTCTCTCTAGAGATGTCAGATTAAGGTCATCTTTGAATGGTTTCGAAGAGAAATTCTAGATATACAAATTTATGAAGACTTTAAAATGGAATTTTTCATTTTGAGACACACGGCTGTGTGAAATCACATAGGCAGACCGTGTTTCTTTAGAGTCAGATTGTGTTTCTTTTGTCAGAAACACACGGGCATTGTGAATCTACACGACCTGACCATGTAACCTTCGGGTCTACTAAATTTTCCTTCTCCAAAACCCTCCAATGGATCCTAGACTCATTCTAACCTCACTCCCACTCCTAATCTTCCCAAATGCACCTCTTTTAATGCAATTATCACTCCATAACCATTCAAACACCAATTATATTTCATTCACTCCCAATTCTCAACTCATTTAATTCATCATCTCAATGGATAACTTCTTCAAATATACCTAATTTCAACTCAACATCCTTGATGCACATTTAATATTCCCCACTTGATCATAAACACCCAAAATATAACACATTCCCATACACTCAAAACATAAAACAACATAAACATTCATCCGTAACTTTTGTTACACCCAGTTCCTAATTTTCTGTCAAAATTTGGGATTCTTAAAGACAAAATTTAAATTAGATGTCTCATAATAAATGTATCCATATGCATCTAGTTTAATACAAACTAACAATCATCTCAATTGAACAACTATAGAAGAAGTTATGGCTAAAAGACTGAAGCATACTCAAAGATTATGTTGCTGCAACATTTTCCAGCTCAACTACCAAATTTTGTTTCCAAATATGACCCTAACACAACTCATACCAAGATCACCTTTTCTACCCCAATACTCCTCATTTTCAACCCCTTTCGAAATCTAAAACATTCACAAATCAATTCATGATCTATATTTGATCATTAACCAAAAATAGGACATATACATTTTTCCATTCATAATTGATTTTCTACACTCATCCTAACACCATTATATGGATCATCAAACTTCCAAAACATCTCTATAACAAATCATGGGTCATTAAGGATCATTCACAATTACAAAAATAAGTAATTTACATAGATTTGTCACCATCCACATCACACACACACAACTCACATAATCAAGTCATCAATCCCACATTTCTCATCATTCTAGTTTCAATTTAATTATACCTAAAACATTTAAAGCATAACTTACTTGGTTTCACTTCAAATTCTTCAAAAACAACACTAGCCCTAGCTCCCAAACATCACACGTTCATCATCTTCTAGAAGGAGGTAACGATAAGTTTTCTTATGGCAACGAGGAAGAAGATAGCAAATATGCTAGTAGCAAATGAAGGAAAATGTGATTTTCAAAGTTGAGGTGGTAGAGATTGAAGAAAACAAAAATGAAGAAGAGGAGGAGAAGGGAACCACGAAGAGGAAGATGGGGAGAGAAAAAATAACACCAAATGGACTTTTAAATGAAAAGTAACGCGGAAGGCAACAAAAGGGGCTTTAAAAACTTAGTGGATTTAAGACACACATATCCAATTCTTATAACCTAAATCCAATTTTTATTCTAATTGTCTCCCAATTTTCAATGACACTTGTCAATAAATCCTAAAGTCATTTATCAAAATTTTCATTGCCATTTGACAGTAAATTTTACTACCATTTATCATTTGTCATGCCACTTGGCATTTTTCCTAGTCTAAAAATTACACCAAATTTTCAGAATTTTTCTTAAAATTCTCCAAAAATTCTAAATCAACAATTACACTCTCCAAATAAATTTTCAACACATAAAACTACGTTTCTCAATAATAATGACATTTATGAACAATTATACCCCAAATGTCATTGAATGCATGTACAATCATTTTCATGTGCAAAGATTCTATATTCATGTGCATGAGCATATCACATAATGCATGAGCATGAAGCGCATTTCTAATCTCTCAGTAAATCTCTTACATTTACTATTTTAGCCTCAACATGATTAACAGGATGTTACATATATGCACACCTTTAATTTGTAAAAATACTTTTAAAAAATAATTAAATGATTCATTAAAAAAATTTTTACTCATTAATTATAATATATTATAAATTCACAATTTACAACTTCATTAATAATAATAATAACAACAACAACAACAATAATAATAATAATAACATCAATTGATTACAAAATAATAATTTAATTGATTAATTAAATAATAATTAATTGATTAATTAATTAAGTTATATTTAAAATCATTACAGAGAAAATATGCTTTCCAAACTTAAAGTCAAACATTAAAGTGAAACATAAATAAAACGAAAAGAAGAGTCTGTACATACTATATTGTCTAATACATATACTAGAGGCAATCTATTTAATAAATCAAATAATGTTGGTTTGTCTTTTTCATCGTTTGGATAAGAATCTAAATTAACTCGCTATTACAAGAAATTTGTTAGGGAAAAAAGGCTTCAACAAATTATATACTTCAAGGGCGTGACATGTTAAGTCACTCCCGTGAAAAGGTATCACACGTGTGACTTAACATGTCATACCCGTGACATACAATGTTCTTAACTTCTTTTCCTTTATTTTTGTTGTTAACGATGTGTTTAGTAAATCAAGCTACCCAGGTTTCTCTTACCCATTTGAATAAAAATATAGGTTAAGTCATTGCAACAAATTTGTTAGGAAAAGATTTAAAAAAAAACTTTTTATATACTTCACGGCATGACATATTTAAATTCTTTTTTCATCAGTAGCATTAACTAATTTTTCGCAGAAATACGCTACGTCTACTCAGAAAAAATAATGTTTCAAAAAATTCGCTGCCGATTTCAATGACAGGCAATCTTTTAATAGATACGATGGCTATTTAAACACAGAGTATTATAAATGAAATTTATTTGGTTGTTACAAATGAAATATGCAAATAATTAATTTAGATTTAATAAACATTTAATATATTTTGAATTTTTCTAACAAATGCCTTCCTTTTATTTTGAATTTTGTTTCTCAACAATTCCATTCCATTCCAACTCTATTCCCCTTCTTCTTGTTTTACTTGTTCACAATGAGTAACAAAGACAAAGTTCTTGACCAATTGATTCACAAAAATAAAGTTGCTATTCAGTATCTAATGAAGGAAACTCCTCTATCACAAAACCAGGTAAGATATTTCTCTTTCTCTACTGCTTTGGTTTTTTAAGTAGGAAGAAGCAATGTTATAGTTAATGATGATTCCTAGAATTACATTCAATGATTCCTGAGAGCTAACGATGACAACATTAAGTTGGCTGCAAAAAATTTGAAGGCTTGCCTTTCTTGGAGAGAAAGCATAGTTATCGGTATTGCCATAATAATTTTTATACACTTTCTTCTGACTCTTTTGTTTTTTTAAAAAAATCATTCCTCTTTTTGTTTCTTCCATTATAAATAAATGTTGATTTATCCAAAATAAATTACAACAAATATTGCTTGAGACTCTACCAAATATTATTTTTTTACTTTCTATTGTTGGGTTTTTTTAAAATGTAGAGAAGTTAACAGCAGATGAATTTTTCGCTGAACTCACAGAAGGGCTTGTTTATTTAGCAGGTCACCATGAAAGTTCTAAACCTGTTTTGGTAATTTCTAAACTCTACCAATTATGTCTAATTCTTTTTTTAAATTTTTCAAAACTGATGGAATTTATTAACAATATTGTTTACATATACCTTTTCTAAATTTCATTTTTACATTTATTACTTCTAAACTTGTTACAAAGCTTTATTCTTCCTTTACAATTCTTGGTTGAAGATGTTTCGCCTTAAACAAGGTTATTGGAAGTTTCATTTATGAAAACAGTAAGTGACCACATATAATTTTTTATTGTATATCTTTTTCAAGTTTTGTCTTTTTTAGTTGATTATTAATGGTATCAAAATTGTATCTTTTGCTTTGATTTCTGTAGATCCACACACTTCGTTGCGTTTACTTTGGAAGTTGCCATATCAATTATGAGCAAAAACTGCGAACAATTTGTAATTCTTTTTTATACAAGTATGTTGATTTTTTTAGAAACTCCTGTGATATCCCATAAAAGTATAGTAAATATTTTATTAAAAAAAGATATTGTGTCTTTACTGAACTTATAATTTTTTATGAGAAACCTTTTAATTAGATGTAGATCATTGAATTCATTTAATGTTGTCATATGTTATATTATAATTTGTTTTTTTTACTTCTTCAGGTTTTTTCAGGTCTGCTTTAACTTTCATGAAGGTATTTTTATCAACATTGACAATTGTTACTGACTATTATCCGTCTAGACTTTACAAAGTGATTGTAATCGACTCGCTATCTTTGTTTTCTTATCTATGGAAGGTAATATATAACATATATTTCTTTTGTTCATATATGTAATTATTGTTTATTTTATCTTGCTTTTAACATCGTTAAGGAAAACACTATTTTTAAAGATTTTTTAAACATAAATCATCATATTACTACTAGCCCACTTAAGTTACACTTTTTCCCTTCTTCTCTTTTTTTTCCAATGTGTTGTCTTCTATTAATTTATAATTCAAATCTTTATTATTGTTCTAAGGTATTTGACCATTTGTTGAATTTTCAATGATCACTACAGTCTTATGTTCACTGGACTTTAAAGAATCGTTAGAATTTCCCCAAGTTTCTTCTTATCGATTTGACCCTTCCATAAGATCAACAGCTAAAGATGGCTTACACTCGTCAAGGTTTTCATTTACAATTTCACAACATTCTAACTCAAGCAAACTATGGTATCTTACTTTGACCCCACCATCTTCTTCAGAAATAGGGTCCACTAGCAAGTCTTCTTTAACCTCACCATGCATTAATTCATTCAATGCGAGATCTATCTCCTTTGCATCACTCGTTAGTAGAACGCACCATCAAAATATTAATGCTTATGCAACAACCACTAACAAAACTTTATTCCCATTTACTCCCACTCAACAACGTCTTACCACAACTGAGCCAATTAAATTTTCTAAACTACAAACCCCATAACCCTCCTTTTCTCAATCACCTGCTATGTTTTTGTTTTCCAAAAAGACTTATAAATCTAATAACTCTAATGAGTCTTTTTTACCGTTCTTAAAATTTTATAAAAGACCCTATAACGAAATAATTTATAGGTCAATTATGCGACCGCCAACCAGTGGTCTTCTATATATTATACCACCTCATCTTAAGTGAATTCGCTTGTCTGTATCACATCGGTTTTAAACTAAGAATTAAGTTCCACAAAATGCACAACTTGTTTTTTTTATTATATATGATGAAATCTTTTTGTTGATATGATGAAACATTTTTGTAATTATCATATACGATGAAATCTTTTTGCCTGCTATGAGACTATGTTTTTATATTTTCCTATTTTTACGTTAACAAAACAAAAATTATTAAGTTTGGCATAACGGAAAAGGTTATATTTTATAAAATATTAAGAGCAACAATTACTTGTGATGGTTCGTTCAGTTCGAAGAAAAAAATTGAATGGTCAAAAAATTAATATAACTTTTATATTAATCTACTAGGAATGCTTCCTTCTCTTCGATGTTATATACCACAAATTGACTAAAAATATTGAGCAAAACATAACAATTATTGTCGTGTGGCTATGCAAACAATCAATTGGCCCAAATCCTTTTCTCCCAAACATAAATTGTGCCTCGATATTAATTCTATATTTGTCATTTAATAAAAGTCCTCTTAATTGATAGGATTTAGAAATTATTCATTTGATTATGATTCGACGTTAAACTTATTCATCCTTACATACTCAAGAACCAACTTACATAGTCAAGAACCATAGCTTATAATGAATCAAATGTAAGTTTTCCTTATTTTGGTTTTTTAGTCAAATTCTCATAATGAGGGATTTCATGTCTAATGGTGTCAATTTGTAAATTAGAAATGAAAATAACGCTATGTTCGGCTTTGATAACTATTGCAAGTTCGGTCCACTTTTGACTTTATAATGTCTTAATCACTTAAACCTTCATTTGCTTTGCAATGCGAAAGTTAGCTCCATCATACATAATTGTGAATGCCTCTATAGATATAAAACTGCTTCACTACTTATAGATCAACTTTCAAATTATCTCCCTCTCAACGTCCTGTTATATTTGTTAGAAAAATTAACCATCTTTAAAATTATTATAAAACTAGTTAACGTTTATTTTGGTATTAAAATTTCGTGGTTATTAAAATGAGTACATAATTATTTCGTGGTTATAAGGATATTGTAGACAATCAGTCATGTTAACAAATTATTTGGGTCATTTAATATATATTAAAATTTTGTTTATCTTTTCAAGATATAATTATTAACTATTTATAATGTATAATTTATCATTTATCAAAAAATATATTGATATGTCATGCTTGTGACTTCTTTAATTACAATCGTGATTTGTGCATGTCACGATTATGACTTAAGAAATTTTGTGATTAGACCATTTAAGTATGACCATGGTTAAGCCATTTAAGTCATGGTTGTGACTTCTTTTGGTCACAATCGTCATAAGTGATGTGCAAGTTATTATTTTCATGGCCTTTATCACGCTTGTGACTTTTCAAAGTCAGGGACGTGAGTTCCTATAATTTTAAATTTATATCATCTGTACCCTAAAACACAATTTTGGTTAACTGAAAAACGTTACAAATTATTATTACCTTCTATCATCTTAATATATACAACAAACTCAATTTTTTTTCAAAACTTTAATCTTTTTTTTAAACACTAGGGACATCATCAATTAGTTTTATAAATATGACATTTTACATTCACAAATGGTAACTTCATCAAATGCACACTCTTCACGCAAAAAAAAGAGAAGAAGAGCAAAGAGCATACTTAGCTTAAGTAAATAGGTGCATCACATAACTAATTAAAAAGATAAATCTTTGGGACTGTTAACGAAAACATTTATTTGTTTGTGATGCTCTATCTAAATAAGATAAGTGGAGAACATATATCAATATAATAAATTCATTTAAAAAGTTAATTAAGTGACTAAACGATAAGTAACTAATTAATCAATTAAACTATAATTAATTTATTTATTAAAATCTACTTCATGCCTTAACGCCTCAGACAAATATATTTAATAAATATTATTGAATAATTTTTATTTGATTATTAATTACGATTTTATTCATTGTTAAATATTATCAATTTTTAATAAATTATTACATGTTTTTATTCATATTATTAACTATACATGATGACATGCACAGTTGTGACTCCATGCATGTTCTTATTATTTACACACATGAGTGAAAAAACTCGCGGGTATGACATATTAAGTCACACCTGTGAGCATGATATTAATATTATTAAATATTCCTTGGCAAGTTATTATTATTTATTTGCAAACATGAAATTATTAAAAAAATTGTTTCATAGGTGTGACATCTTGAGTCGATGTTTTAAGTTACACCTGTGAGGTATTAACTATTACTAAAATAAATGCACGCCTGTGACTTGAGAAGTCACAACTGTGCATCGAATTAAAATACGCATGTGACTTGAGAAGTCATAACCGTGCATCAAATTAAAATAAATGCATGCCTGCCACTTCTTAAGTCACAGCTGTGCATCGAAATCACGCCCGTGACATTAACGAACGTGACTACTTAACTAGTTTTAAGTTGAATCACCAAGTAATAATTAACATTAATTATAAATTACACAATCAATTTATTTCGTCCCAGCCATAAATCCCTATATATATAACACCTATCAATAAACATAAACATTGCACTAAAACCTTAACCACAAAAACATGAAATACTACATAAACATCAAAATCTAGAATCATCTAATAAAGTAAAACTATTCAAGAAACAAAAATTTCCACTCACAAATTAAACATTTTCACTTAACAAAAAAAGTTAATTTGAACTTGCATATGCATACACAAAACACTTATATTAATTATTGTTTTTTTCTTCTTAACATTCGCACATTATGCCTATCCTTGTCTTTGCTTTTCTTCTTCTTCTTGCTACCATCCTGCTTGTCAACAATCCCATTTACACCATCCAACTTCTCAACCGTCTGTTGGCCCTCGAATTTTCTCTTCTCTTTCTTCTTCTTTTGTCTCTGATTTTGCATCCTCAGAAGCATCAGCATGCCTTGTATAACAAGTACAACTAGAGATTGCCTCATATAACAAGCACAAGAACATTATTACAGAGACTTAAAAGTTACAATAATTACATAAATAATAAATAATTAATAATATTCAATAATGAACAATAACTTGAACTTAAGAAAAGAAAAAAAATGGATCACATAACTTATAACTGTCACAACAATAACTTAAACTAAAATTATACTCAACCAAAACTAAAAACACTAAACCACAAAAACCAAAAAAACAAATTAATAATAACAACAAATTATTTTCTCATTTAATAATTAAAGATGTTAAAGATTAATTCAATGAACACAACCTAATATTTTAAAACTCATAATAACTCATGAACAAACTATTTTTCACATGCATAACCATAATTAATAAGTACGTCAATTGAAAGACCATTAACAAGTGTGATAGACACTCACTCCATTGTCCCTTCTTTCAAGCACTAAAAGGTCATAAATATTCACTCATTTTTCATTTCATGTTAAGCATCAACCAAAAGCTTGCTAGCTAATCCAATCTTCACTACTAAATATCTAACACAAATATTAATCCAAAGATCTTTATTTTGGTTGTAATGAGGCCAAGATAAAGGTACAGAAAAGATAAAACCAAGCTTTAAACCATAGGACAAATTGAGCATTTAAAATGATACCCAATAAAATATAAAACATTGAATTTTTTCTTTTGAATTTGAAACATAACCCTACCAATGTCCCTTACTTTTTCCTTCTCCCCTCTCCCTTCATTTTATTTTTTCTCTTCCTTTTTTTTTCTTTTTTCCCTTTTTCTCTTTCTTCTTGACGTGATATGGTTTGCTTTTTTTTTCCTAGTATACAACAACATATATACTTTTTAAATGCTCAACTTGCTTTCGGGTGGGTGCAATCAAAACAGATAAACAATAAAGGTCAAAACTCATGTTTTCGATTTTAACCAAAAAAGATTCCATGTAAGCTCAAACAAGTTCACTAAGGATAATATCATAGTAGCTTTTTAAGCTCTCAAGTTAAATCCTAAACGCCTTCATCACTTTAATGTTTCCATAAGATTTTGTAATCTTGACTAGTATTCGCAAGCAAGTTCTAGAGTTGCTTAACCATGAAAGAATACTCTCAACAATGAATACTTTTAATTGGTCTCAAATTCTTACTAAAGAAAGGTCTCATTATTTATCACAATAAGTTAATATCCTTTCAATTAAAATCCAGGTCATTCAATTTATGCATGCAAATATATTTATTCACTCATATTATGCATTTATAATCCCGGTTAAGTTCAGCCAATGATCAAACATCTTTAACTATTAAACAAAAAACAAACACAAAATGTACAACAATCATAGTTGACATTATAGGAAATTAAATAAAAGAATTAAGATGCAAACAATATTAATTAAGAAAAACAATAAAACTAAAAATAATTTAATGACAAATAATCAAAATAATAAAAGAAAAAATAGACATACAATACTAAGATGAAGGTGGACGGTTTCTCGAGCAAGGATTTAAATTCGCTAGGAAATTCCTGATCTCCGCAATATTAACCTTAATCTTGTCCAATCTCTCATTCGTTCGCTGTTCAAATACAATAAGTTGATTGGTCAATGATTGATATTCGATAGAATCAGGTGCAATGTTAAATTGCGTACCTTCACGTGGCAAAGTGTCATCCCCTTGTGTACCTTCACCTACTTCACTACGATTGCACTTACTACTTAAAGCTTATACTGTCTCATGATTATCAACAACATAACAATCACTTTGTCGCCCAACAATCTTCATGGATAACAAGGACTGCAAATCTAAACTATAATTTCCTGAAACTAACTGTATACTTGTTCTCTCAGTTAGTAAACCAAAATACTCTACAATTTGGGTGGCAAATGCCCCAATAACTATTTTGCGCGCTCTAACTTTGACCATATCCATCATATGCATACTTAACTACCTACTCATGCACCATACACCATAACATAAACAATTCTACTTTAGAAATTTCACCTTGGCTATCTTCTCTACCAAATATCATACAAGTTAAAAACCTATGAAGATAACAAAAGCTAGGGCCCACTAAAGCAGATGATTTAAACCTACTTGGAGAGAAAATGTTTGTCGAATTTGTAATTTCATTCCAAAATTCTTTAGGCTTAAATTCATCATGATAGTCATATAAATCGCTATGTGGAAATCCAGATAAACTATTCAAGTCGTCTAAAGCAAGAGCATACAATATATTCATCAATCTAAATATCAGATTAGTCACAATGCCATCTTCGTTAAAGCTCAATTATAAAGTTGTTAAAAATTCTAAAGTTAATTCATCATATGTTTTTTTTCTAAATTTTGCAAATTTGTCTCATCTTATGTTATGCAACAATTCATTAACTTGGTATGCAATTCCTACTTTAGTTATAGCTCCATGATCAATAAATCTATTTGGTATAATCGGACAATCTTTTAAAGTCGCATACCTTAATTGGCTCTCACGAGCGTTAAATTGAAGGCAATGATTACCTAAAACAGGCACATCATCTGCTTCAGAAGATGAAGATGCTCTTAATCTCACACGAGGCATAATCTAAGTAATAATCAAAAATCAAAATATTTTGGTAAATCTCATACCAAACGGAACAATTTATTACTTAACTGGATTTACAGTAATTAAATATAATAAGCAAACATGAAATCCTATAGTAATATGAGTCCAACATGCTCATATGAAGAACAGAGCAACATGCTCATATGAAGAACAGACATTCGGCTTAATTAT
This sequence comes from Erythroxylum panamense, assembly GCA_027123425.1. Taxonomy (NCBI): domain Eukaryota; kingdom Viridiplantae; phylum Streptophyta; class Magnoliopsida; order Malpighiales; family Erythroxylaceae; genus Erythroxylum; species Erythroxylum panamense. Next base: position 3,955,670 of record JAOTIZ010000004.1, on the reverse strand, counting down.
ACATTGTTTAATAATTAATAATAAACTAAAGGATTAAAACAAAAAAGATTAAATAATCTTTTGTGTTATCTTTTATTAAGCGTTTGTAAATTTGATCATTTATATTCTATATCAAAATGTTTTATATAATATCAAACTTGAATTATTTAATAATGAACCAACAATTCATTGAAAACTAAACTTTACTATATTCTAAAATCAAAGTTTTAAAAACCATTATACCTGCTTTTTAATTCATTCTCATACCATAATTCTCATTTCTATATCAGTAATAACTCATTTACATGTTCACCCCTTTGCCAATCCTTTTATTTTTTTTCATGCAACAAACAAAAGTTCAAATTTTATACAAATTCATTCATTCTTATTTTTATTTCTTTCCATTTATTTAGTAAAATCTATTAACAAAATTAACAATATATCTATAATAATTTCATTAATGTCAAACAATTAAACACAAGTCTTACAATTTAACAATTATGTTATTAGAAAACAAAGCGATAACAAATAGTCAAATCAAAACAAATTGTTAACCTAATACAACTCTTAACCGAGTATAAAAACCAAGAAAAAAACTAAATCGTAGGATAAAGTTCAAAAATCTATTGTATCTTATTTAAATCATATCAACTTAATGTTAGGTCTCGTTTCCGGAGTCCAACTATCATTTCTGATACCAAAAGATATTTGACCCGGGTTTTTCGAGGCGATCATTCGAGGCAGTTGTGTAAGGGTGGTGTGAACGAAAAGTGAAAAGTATTGCATTTATAAGAAATCTCAGCGTGGTAGCAAAGAAGAGTTTGTCGCGGTGAAATATAGGCGCACCACGGCGAACGCATAGAGTTATCTCCATGGACCTTTCGGGAAAAGTTCGTCACGACAAACTCCCGAGGTTCAACAAAAGAACTCTTTGGGAGAGTTTCGCTGTGGCGAGAGTCGAGCCTTGCCACAGCGAAGTCATAAAATTCAATCTATAAGTGCCCTTCTGAAAGATTCGTCGCGGTGAAACCTTCAATTCCAAACCCCGAAAAATAACACCAACTCAAAACTTTAAAACACATTCAACAACCAATACCAATATTCTAAGCACATATACACTCAATTCTAACCATCCAAACTTAACCACAAGATAAATCTAGAAATACTCAAAAGAAACTTCAGTTCTTCATTTCATTACAAATTCAAGAGAGATTGAATAGGCTTCACTTACATATAATCATACATATCAAAGTTCAAAACAAGATACAAAAGGATGCTCAATGTTGATATGCCTATAAAGCTATCCAAAATAGTCACTAACTTAGTACAAAAGTCTCTAACTATCTTGG
>JAOTIZ010000004.1:3929226-3945290 GCA_027123425.1 Erythroxylum panamense | reverse complement strand
ACAATATGCAATGCAACAATCTAGCCTGTCCCAATTTACCAATATAACCTTCCCATCGGTGACGGGATGTTACATTAGATCTGAAGAAATACAAGATTCGGACACTTAGGTTTTTCAACTGCTCGTTCACTGGAGAACAAATCTCAATCGAAGAAGAAGATGAGAGAACGGTCGTAATTGAGGGTGGAACGGGCGTGATTCTACTCGTGCAACTATTAGGTTAACTTAAAATTGTAAACTCACTCACGTGTGTGACTTATGTAACTTTATAAGCCCCACCTAATGACATTTTTTCGTTATTTTAATTAACTAAAATATGTAATTGATTATTTTTTTTAACTTACATATTTTTGTTAAAATTCTATCACATTAACAAAATTTTAACTTATTAATTCCTCTCTTATACATTTCAAATTTTAAATATTTATAATTTTATCACAAACTTTTAAATTATACAATATTCATTTATACATTAAATAATCTATCATATTACACCAATTGACTTTTTTTTCATTATCTTAATTAACTAAAATATTTAATTGATAACAAAAAAATTTAACATAGTTTGTTTCGGTTACGCACATGATTTAATAAGTGACTGATGATATTTGTTTTTTATTTTTTACTTAGATATTATAATATTTGTATTTACTTTGTATATATTACCCATTGATAATAAATACATTACACTATATATTTCCTTTTTTATTCCAAATTCTTATTGACTAATTTTACTAATTCAGTTTTAATATTCTAACTTACATATTTTTAATAATTCTATCATATTAACAAATTTTAACCTTGTTATTTCCTTTCTTAGTATATATTTCAAATTTTAAATAATTACAATTTAATCACAAAATTTAAGATTACACAATATTCATTTATACATTAAATAATATAACGTATTACATCTATAGACTTTTTTTGTTATTTTAATTAACTAAATTATTAAATTGATAAAAAAAATTAACTTATTTTATTTCAGTCACGGGTGTGACTTATTACTGGGGATATAGTTTTTTATAATATTTGTATTTACTTTGTATATTTTATCCATTTATAACAAATAGATTACACTATACATTTCCTTTTTTTGTTATTTTTCATTCCAAATTTTTACTAACTAATTTTACTAATTCATTTTTAATATTCTAACTTATATATTTTTAATAATTCTATCATAATTCCTTTCTTAGTATGCATTTCAAATTTTAAATATTTATAATTTTATCAAAAAAATTTAAATTACGCAATATTCATTTATACATTAAATAATATAAAATATTACACCCAGTGACTTTTTAATTTCGTTATTTTAATTAACTAAAATATTTAATTGATTATAAAATTTTTAAACATATTTTGACTATTGATATGTGTTTTTTACTTTTTACTTAGATATTATAATATTTGTATTTACTTTGTATATTTTATCCATTTACAAGAAATACATTGCACTATACATTTCCTTAATTTTTATTTTTTATTCCAAAATTTTACTAATTCATTTCTCATATTCTAACTTATATATTTTTAATATGGACAAAGTTTAATCTTGTTAATTCCTTTCTTAGTATACATTTCAAATTTTAAATATTTATAATTTTAATACAAAATTTTAAATTACATAATATTTATTTATACATTAAATAATATAATATGTTCGGAAATACTCCTACAATTAAATTAAGCATAAATATTCTTAGAATTAAATTAAGAGGACATAAGCAAATAATATCCATCTGCTAGTTCTTAAAAAATAGAGCGGATTCAAAGCAGCTACCTTTTGGTAGGAGTAAAACGCTGCGTTGGAAGAGAAACGGTGCGTTTAGATGCGCATGCTACTTTCCATCATACCCGGTTAAACCCTATCGGAATCAGGCGTCTCTGCTTAAACCCTAGTCCCTTGTTCTACTCCACAGGCAACTCTTCGTCAAGAATCGGTAAATAAACCTGTTACCATGCGCATTAAGCTCCTTCCGCAGCTCCATTTTCTGAATCCATCATTTTCAGTTACACGTCTCCGACCCATGAAACTCGGAGCCTCCATTAACTCCTCTGGGGACATACACGTTTTAACTCGAATCTTTCCTTTCAGACTCAAATATCATGCGAACCAGCAACCCGCGGCCCGCCGATTCTCAACCCGCTCATTTCGACCCAGGCCCGGTTCGACCTCTGAGTTCGGTCGTCGTGGTAGCGAGATGAACGAAGGTAGGGCTTCAAAAAGTCTCGTTGAGGACGAGGCCGAGCTCAGCGACTGGGTCAGTGGGTTGAGTAACAAGTCGTTCCGCGGCCGACTCGGGAGTGAAGACGAGTCAGACTCGGGTATGGTTCGTAATAGAGGGAAAAAGAGTATAGACAGGGAAATGAACTCGGGTATGGTTCGTAATAGAGGGAAAAAGAGTATAGACAGGGAAATGAACTCGGGTATGGTTCGTAATGGAGGGAAAAAGAGTCTAGATAGGGAAATGAATAAGGGAAGGGTTAGAGAAAGAGTAAGGGAAGGGTTTACGGCGAAGAGGAGAAGAGAAAGTGGCGAGTTTGGGGATTCGAAAACTAGAATTCGAAGCAAAGTTGATTCATTTTCGAGGCGTTCTCGTGGTAGTCAGCGATTTGATAGTGCATTTGGCGAAAATGACGATGAGGAGGAGGAGGAGGAAGGGGAGAGGTATAATCGGAGGAACACTGGCAGAGATTTGAATTTAAAAAGTGGGAAGAGAGGACATAGAGGGATTGAAAATTCGCGGGTTGGGAGAAGCGTGGGAAGTGGATTAAGAGCAAAGAGGGGATTTATGGATGACGAGGAAAGTGATGTTGACAATGATGATGATGACGATGATGATGAAGAAGGGAAGACCTCAATGAGGGGCTTTGGGGATTTGCTTACCGAAGATGAGAGTGACGATGGGGATAATGATATTGAGGCTGACAGTGTTTTGAAGGATAATGAAAAATCTTCTCTCGGGTTGAGTGTGAAAAGGCCGAGCTCACCTGGAGATTCACAGTCTTCTTATCTGAGTGAGACTAGGCAGGTTTCAAAGAATTTACTCATCCGTGAATAGTTGCTTGTTAGTTTCTTTGCCCAGCTTGAGATTTTGACTGATTATCGGTTTCCCTTCCTTCTTTGTTCTATGTTTAATCTCATGTGTGTGGGGCAACTAGGAAAGTTAGCTGTACCCTAGACATGAAGTCACATTTAGTTTTAGCATAAACTTTTAATAAGTTTTTTGATAGCTATTGAGGAGAAAACTCTAGTTCTCTGTACTCTGTATGGCCAACATTAGCGTTTTGAGTGCATCTCATACTTACATTATCATGCCTGCAGATTTGATCAGTGTGCAATTTCTCCCTTGTCCTTAAAAGGAGTCAAGGATGCTGGATATGAAAAAATGACGGTGGTTCAAGAGGCAACTCTTCCAGTAATACTCAAAGGTTTGTTTCTCCCTATTATCACGCAGTTTCTGTTAGTTTATCGTAGCTTGTCCATCAAGATAAGAGTTGTAGCGTCTGGTTGAGTTATTAAAAATTGGGCTGATTTAGTTATTACTATTGCTGCATGCTTACTCCAAGTAGACTGTCTTTCCTTCCATTGTTTTTGTTTTCGATCTGCTTTGGTATGGGAGAATTGTTTATTATATCTTTGTGACTGACTTGTTCATTTAGTTAGGATTTCCACGAAACTAATTGATGAATTGGTTTCTGGAGTTCAGTATTTAAATATTATGTCCTCTGGATCAACTCACCTAAAATTTTTCATCATAAGTGAAGGGATTCATCTCTAAACATGCACTGCATCTTTACTTGGTAGTGATTTGCTATTAGCCTACTACCATTGTTGACAGACTTGAACATAAGATGACACAGTTTGTTGATTTCTTTCCAGGTAAGGATGTTCTGGCCAAGGCTAAAACAGGAACTGGAAAAACTGTTGCATTTTTGGTAAGATCCTTTTACTGTCCATTACCGGTTCTGGGCACATTGACCAGGAAAAACCTGTTTGAAGAATTCCATCTCTACATCAAGAGATCACTAACCTTAGAGCGTTTTGACTACTGCCACTTGAACTTATCAGATCTTTTCTCTACAACCGTTCTAATAGGCCTTACTAGTTCTTAGCCTCGGAGATAGAGAGAGAGAGAGAGAGGGAGAGAGAGAGAGAGAGTGTGATTGTACTTGAATAATACAATGATGTTTGCAATCATCCTATGGATTTGCTTTGATTTGGATGAATGAAGCCATTTGAAGATGCTGTTGAATTTAACTAATACTCTTTGTTGTTTCAGCTCCCATCAATTGAGGTTATTGTCAAATCTCCTCCTGTTGACCGTGACCAAAAACGTCCCCCTATTATTGTACTGGTGATTTGCCCAACTCGGGAGCTTGCAAGTCAAGCTGCTGCAGAAGCAAACACTCTATTGAAGTATCATCCTTCTTTTGGCGTTCAAGTGGTGATGGGTGGTACAAGACTTGCTCTAGAACAGAAAAGAATGCAAGCAAATCCTTGTCAGGTGAATGATTAAACATGTTGGGTTACCCAATTTTTAATGTTTCATATGTCAAAATTTGGAAAATGTGTGTTACTGTTAAACCTTTCTATCTGTTGTCTATCTTGGGCCCTACAATGATCCACTTCTCAAATATTTGAATACTGTAGATCCTTGTCGCTACACCTGGAAGGCTTAGAGATCATATGGAGAATACTGCAGGATTTGCAACAAGGCTGATGGGAGTGAAGGTCCTTATTCTTGATGAGGCTGACCATTTGCTAGACATGGGATTCCGGAAAGACATTGAAAAAATCATTGCTGCTGTTCCCAAACAAAGACAAACACTTCTTTTTTCTGCCACTGTTCCTGAAGAGGTTTACTTGTGTGACTTGCCTCTACATTGTGATAATTTTGGGTTGGTGAAAACTGTTTTGAGTTGTTTGTTTGGCATATAGGTTCGTCAAATCTGTCATATTGCTCTGAAGAGAGATCATGAGTTCATTAATACAGTTCAAGAGGGATCTGAGGAGACACATTCACAGGTAAAATCCTTTGTCATTTGCTTTTGATTTTATTGGTTTGGTCACTAATGTACAGAAGAGTTTAGACTGATTGTTTTCTTCCCTGGCTGTTAGCAAGCAATCAGTAGTAAAATTCATAACATGGAGGATGAGAGTTGCAAATATCTTCCTGATTCGAAAAAGCAACAGAGTTGTTGATATAATATTCACCTTCAATGTTGGATCGTTGCAGGTGCAGCAGACATTTTTGGTTGCTCCATTAGACAAGCAATTCCCCCTATTATATGCTCTTCTGAAGGATCATATTGCTGATGATGTTAATTATAAGGTATGCTTTTTTGCAATTGAGCATGTCACTGCTCCATTACAACGTACTGGATTATGTTCACAGATTATATATTTGGCTGAAAAGAGTTATTACTCCTCTCAACTATTTGGTTATGAGACTGCCTAGGTTAACTCTTATGTTACCATGCCTAAAATTTAGCCCTTGGTTTGTGCAGGTTCTTGTATTTTGCACAACTGCTATGGTAACAAGAATGGTTGCGGATCTTCTCGGTGAATTGAAATTAAATGTTAGAGAGATACATTCTAGGAAGCCTCAGAGTTATAGGACCAGGGTTTCTGATGAATTCAGAAAATCCAAGGGCCTTATACTTGTGACTTCTGATGTATCTGCACGTGGAGTTGATTATCCTGATGTGACCCTTGTGATACAGGTACTTGGATATTAATCCAACTCCATTCATCTCGAGTTTTTCATGATTTCTCTGCCAATTCTCTAGTTAATTTCCAAGATAAAAGGTGTCCCATAAGTGAAGTCTTATTCTGAAAGTTCTCAAATTTGAGAAGAAAAATGTCCTCGACGTAATCTCTTAATGAAAATTTATTTATAATGCAGCTGGGCTTACCTGCTGATAGAGAACAATACATACATAGACTTGGTAGAACTGGGCGTAAAGGCAAAGAAGGCCAAGGCGTATTGCTACTGGCATCTTGGGAGGAGTTCTTCTTATCTACCATCAGGGATCTGCCAGTATCAAAAGCTGCAGTGCCTTCAGTAGATCCAGAGACAAAGAAAAAGGTTAGATAGAGATAGATTTTGAGCTTTTTTCCCCTCAACTGCCGATGAATAACAATTCTCATAAACTATATCTGATGTGTTAAGCAGGTGGAACGAGCATTATCCCATGTAGAGATGAAGAACAAAGAAGCAGCATACCAAGCTTGGCTTGGTTATTACAATTCCAATAAGAACGTGGGCAGGGACAAGTATAGGTTAGTTGAGCTTGCCAATGAGTTTAGCCGAAGCATGGGGCTCGATAATCCTCCTGCCATCTCCAAGGTTGTCCTTGGTAAGATGGGACTTAGGAACATACCTGGTTTGAGATCAGGATAGATATGCCCTATCCAACATCAAATTCTGAAACTGTCCCGGTAGTGCCTCATCATTTTTCGCGTGGGAAACGGGTCAATGTGCTATCTTCACTTTTTTCGTATTCCTTTCAGTTATTATTTTTGTTAAGGGTTTTACTTTCTTCAATTTCTCTATTGGCGGCCAAACTGGTTTTGACTTTGATACATCAACTAATGTGTGAGCTTCTCCTAACAAATAGGATATTAATTTGAGAGAAATGTAGAAATTATGTAGTGGAGGTCAAATAACTCAAATGTAAATTTAGTTTCAGTTTGAATTGTTCTGGTAAATATTCAAATCTTTCACGCTATATGTAACTCTTCTATATATGATAAGGTTAATCAAACTTCTAAGACACCTTGAATTAGGCTAGACAAAATCTTTCCATAACAAGGTAGACCTAACAATATAGTTTTCAACCATGCAGAGGTGGTTGAATGACTAAAATTTTTACTTCTTCAAGGGTTCATGTGCAGAGCTCATACCCTGAACTTACGAATCAAAATCCCCAATGCACAGATGGATGAAAATCCGGATGAAACCAATTCTGTAACATGCTATAAAAACCCTAGATTCTAAAACTGCGGGCTTCTACATTAGTGGTGTTACAATGTGTTGAGTCTATCACAAGACTAATCGACGAATCCTGCATTCCTTCACTGCCAATGTATTATGTATCCTTTTGGGCAGAGCAGATACTATGATTTCTAGTATACAAACAAGCACGAGGGAGCATGTGACCTTTCCAGGGGAACATATCAGAATAATCAAATTCGCTCTTTCCCGTGTATGATGAGGTGAGAACAGAAAAGCCCTCGTAACTGGAGGTTCTCTCATTATAGTTTCTCCCATCACTGTTCTCTCCAGGAATTGGAAACGGTAGAGGTGGGAAATCCTCAACCTTCATCTGATAAATCATCTTGGCCATTGATCCAGCAATACAATTAAATCCCCCTGTTAAGATGATAAATCAAAATATCACAAGACAATCCCACTGGAAACATAAACCACCAACTGAAGTTTGACCACAGAAGTCCAATTCACCATACGCAACATTAAGCACTTGTTGGAGAACAATGGTTGAATCAGGTTGAATTTGGCAAATAAATTTCAAGGATTCTCAACAAGATTAATCAACTAATTATTGTAAATCTTAAAGCACACCACAAATTTGGTTCAAGCATGTTCGTAAATCTTACATTTGCTGCCTTGGAGAGACAATGTAACTACCTCTGGAGGTGGGGTGAGGAAGGCTGATCTGGTGAAGACCGTTGAGCAGCGTTGCCGTGAAATCTTTGGTCCTCAAATCCTGAACTTGACCGGTTTGCCTCATTGAAATGTGATGCGGGGAAACCCAAAGGTCCAAGGGATCCAAATTCAAGTTGGTCTGCTGCCGAACTATAACCAGAATTATGATCATATGGATAGAGCATAACAACAGATGGAATAGTAGGTCCATTTGTTGACACACCACCAGGATTGATGGATTGTATTGGATACATTCCATAGGCTACATTAGTAGAACTGCTCTGAGTGGAGTTTGACCGAAGTGGGCCATTCTGGGATTGATGTGAATGGAATGCACCATGCCTATGTGAGCCCCAAGATCTGTCAGCTCGATTCTCACTTGCTGCCAATCGGTCTGCTCTTGAACTCGACTTCTCAGCTTGGCTGCGATTATGGTTGCGTCCAGTAGAGCGAGACTTTGAGTTGACGCTCCAATTAGCTTCTCTATCTCCATGGTGTTCACTTTTTTCGTAGTTGTAATTTCCCTTTCTGTTACCTGTCGAATGTCGGTCTCGAACAGATACCTTCTGAAGTCATTCAAAATAAAAGTTACCAAAATTGGCAAAGCATAGGTAAAGAATCCAGGGAAAAGGTTGCTGGCAATTTGAAGATCATTAGCATGCATTAAGATGATATCCAAACAACTCTTTTATAGGCTAAAGCTTATGGAAAGCAGATAATTGAAATAAGAGAAGTAACACAAGATGCAAATGCAAATTTTGTTTCTACAAGGGCACTGCTCAACTACTATAGTCATAATAGTGTCAGATAAATTGCTGGAACAAGTGTTGTATGTTTTCATATCAACAAGACTATATGTTTACGATTGTAGAACACGTACATGTCAAATATGTAGAGGAAAATAGAAGGCTCCATCTCTTTAGGAACATGTATATAGCTTATACATTTGGCAAAAGACAAATTACTAAGCTGGAGTTTTATCTCACCGGATTTGGCAGGTAGGTTCCAGTCCCACTACGATATCGTGGCATTTCCTCAACATACTGCTGGTAAACACCAGGAGATCTACCAGACACAGACTGCAGAGGAGTAAAAGGAACTAGTTGAGGCCCATAGCTCATAAGCTGTGTGAAAAGATTCATATTGGTTGACACGGGTCTCCCTGGACCATCCCAGGGAAAACGGCCTTGCCAATATGCAGGTGGCACAATAACAGGAGAAGGGTAAATTACTGATGTAGGATACGGTGAGTTTTGGCAGAAACGGCCATACTGCAAATTTTGCCAGTGGCTAGCAAAATCACTGTTAAGAATGTCAGGTTTGTGCTCTAAGGGCTCAACAGAAGCTACCCTCCTCATGGAATCAGAACTTAACACCTCGGCTTGGTCAAGTCCCTCAGCTGACTCAAAATTCTGACCAGAGTCACTGTTATCTGGGATCTCTTCGACACTAAATTGGCCTGGTGCATCAGAAGTCCCTTGTTCATTTGGGAAGTTATATACAGGAAGCATTGTAACAAATGGGACCGGTGGTCCTGTAGGATAAAACGTAAATGGAACAACGCCTGAATTATCTGCATTTCTTTGTCGTGAACCAGGACCTAAAAGCATTGGAGCAATAGGTATCAAAGACTCAGATGCACTTGTCTGAGCAGTATCAAACCCAGATGTTTGATTCCTCAGAACACGCAAAGCTGTAGATTGTGGTCCAATGTTTCTTTCAGTCATCTCAGGAGCCGTGGCAGACACAACATTCCAGTCTTTGTTGTCATCATCTGTTTGATTAGATAAATGATCACATACAGTCTTACCTTTCCCGTATACTACAGATGGCACTGAACTAGTTTTCCTGCCTCTTTTTTCCCTGGTTGACTTCGACGACTTTGCAGATGATCCTTCCCAAGAGCTCTCAGAAGATGTTTTACTTCTCAAAGAACTGGAATGTGAAGCTGGGAAAGACCTTGAACTATCAATTCTCTCATCAGAGTAAACTTCAGAGCCTTTGTTCTCCTGAAATGAGAAAGGATCAATTTCTCTTGTTGCAGTTCGAAATTCTTTTGTGAACTTCTGTTGAACTCTAGCAGAGCTGTTATAGCCACCCATATGGGAGGAAGGGACAAAATTATAACTAGATGTAGACTGCTTCTTTTCATCTGATTGATGAGTTTCAAATACTCCATTGTCAAGGTCAAATCCAACATGAGAGCCCCTCTCTTTTTCATGCCAGGGATCATGTTCAGTTTCCACAGTGTTCAATTCAGTATGACCAAAATTCTCGTTACTGGGTTCAGAGGGATCTTCCAGATTCGAGGTCAATGCTACATCAGGAAAATAATGGGTTAGTGAAGATGGAACCAGGCCTTGAGGAAATTGCATATTTGTCCCCCAGGGAGCCTCCATCATTGGAATATTAGTGGGTATCACTCCTCCCAAATTTCTCTGAGCATAACGCATTGAAGCAAGGACAGAAGGTGGGAGTGGAAAGGGCACATGACTTGGTGCTAAATTCAATGGAACGTGAGCCTGACCATTGAACCCATGACCTGCAGAAGATGCCATCATATTTACACGGTCTTGCTCTTCCTGCTGCATAATAAGTGTCCCAATCATGGAAGCAGCTTCCTCACCAATTGCATCCAAACCATGATCATCATAGTAGTTATTTGATGAGCCCGCAGTCGCATCAAGATTTTGATGGGACGGGTTTTGCCTAACACCTGAAGAATCGTCAATTGGAGATCTAAGATAATGACCAATCAGATTATCAGATTCTGGCTTCTTCCTCCTGTTAGTATCCAACCTAGTAGTCGAAGTCTGGCCCTTTCCACCTTCTGAGGCTCTGTTATGTCTTCCTTGAGAAGGAACTTCAGTGTATGCATCAGTAAGTTCAGGACTAGATCGTGTCCTTGCAAAAATGTACCGTCCCTGAAGGTCATTGCCCAAGTTATCCGGTTTGGAACTTTTCTGACTTTTATCAGCATAAGCACCCTGACTGGAATCACTTTCTCTCCTTGACTGATCTGACATCCTAGTGCTTGTTGAGTTAACATAAGTCTTTTGTGTTTGACCGCGTGAAACTGCAGCAACTTCACTGCTTCTAGTTGTGCTCTCAGTGGGATAATTACCATGTTGGGAGGACACACTGCGTGAACTATGAGCATCAACTTGAGTTTCACAGCTAGGGGTTTTAGCATTCGAATTATTCCTATAATGCTCAGATCCATTAGTATGATCAGGGTTTGTCAACATCAGGTGCTGTAAGTCATTCTTTGGTGCATCAGGGCGCTGGCCGCTGCCATGCCTGTCCCAAGTGTTCATAAAGAACTGGTTTACTTCATAATGTAGTTCTTCTTCTGGGCAATCAAGTAACCTAGCCAGCCTTTTCGCCCCAAATGCAAATGCACTGCGTATCCTGAAGAAGTTACCTGAAAAAGCCAGTTGTTAAATTAACAGCAAAGTAGAAATTCAAGCTGAAAGGAGAGTTTGACCATTAGAGAAATATCCAAAAGTATGACAAAAAATCACATACATTCATTTGTTGAGTCATGCTACTCTTGAAATTATAAGCATTTTTTAAGTTAGTCCCAGCCGACACTTTCTGTTTAACATAGGACTGAAAGGACAATATAATGAAGTGAGATAATAATTTAAGGATAGCAATCGATAATGATTGGAAAGCTGTGATCACATATCCTACACAGCCAGTCAAATGGAGAATATGATAGAATTTGCCCACAGACCATATGATGAACTAAACAAAGCAATGGTTTCATCAACAGAAGAGGTCAGCACTAAAAATCTGCAAATTCTGATAATCATGGACCTGCTCCAGATATTAAGACCTTGCCTGCCTATAATATTTTGCTAACTCTTCAGCTACTCAAGCAAGCCACTTGCTATAATCCTATCCAATATGCACTGTAACCACCAGAGGGTGTTCCAAAACCCAACGATAGAACAAAACCACAAGGCAAGGCCGAATTGCATATGCAACCAAACACAAAGTCCTTCTAGAATCCCAATAAAAACAAAGAAAATCAAGCAATCTTTCCAAAGCCAAAGATAACGTGATAATATACTAGTTGAAACTTTGGACAGGGTAGGAGCAAGTTATGAAGAGTAGTATCCCAGCAGCAATGAGTCTCATGAGAGTTCATTCAATAAATGCATAAACAGCAAATAGTAACGAGCCAAAATAAAAAATGAAATGAAACTTAAAATTAGAATTAGAATCCTGGCCAATGACTCTGCTAGAAGTGCTAAAGTCAACATAACCACTTGTTCAACTTTTTATGCAGGAAATAAAAATTGTAATTTTGTTAAACATTTTGATATGTTTCATCCCTTAGTGCCTTTTTATTCTGTTTTGCTAAGATTCATGGTTTAATAGGATCATCTTTATAGAAAAAGTATCAGCCATGAGGCAAATTAAATCAACTGAGCAATTGAAACAAAAATAAAAATATACTTTCTAAGGAAATGGATAGCTAACAACATTAAATGTTTGGAACCTCGATGCTGTATACAACATTTTGTTGTGTGCGCAAACACAAGAATGTGTGTATCTCATGGTGGAGGTGAAATGAAAACATCCAGAAGGCAAAAGGTGATTATTGTTATTCAAATACCTTTACTGACACTACGTCCAAGGTTATTGTTTATCCGTAATGGATCAATAACATTGAAGTGTTTCGAAATGAAAGGTTGTCCTTGATTTTCTTGACCAACAGGGTAAACAGCATACACGGCACTACAAGCGTCCAGAAATAATTTACTAAGTAGTAATTCTCCACCATCCTTTCGAGGAGGCTCCGCTGCAAGACAAGTCATAAAATAACAACAGCTGGTAAATTGACTAGCACTTCCAAATAAAGGGATCCGCCAGAAGTTAACATATGACTTTAAGGCAATTATGAGATACCTGTTACATCTGGAAGCGAGCTAATGGGCACTGGCCCCCAGAGACTGACACAGAAGTTGTCCCAATCAAACTTACTGAAGAACTCAAGAAAGCGATAAAGGACCTTGAAATGCATAGCCCAAATGGAGAAAGATCAGATGACTGCAAAACAATGTGGCTAGACTAAAGAATGCAAAGCTAATGAAGCCTACCTCAAGGGGTCCTGCAAAGGAATTGTTGAAAACGTGAAATATATAAAGAACTAAGGTTTCAAGAGCATAAGTGGAAATCAATCCATGGTGAGCACCCAGTATCCGGCTCTCATAATAACACCAAGCCTTTATCAAAATAATGCTCCGCTTGAATAAATGATTTTGATTTATGAGATTATCAACCTACAAAAGACTCAGAGAAAAACAAAAGGTATTACCATTGTGACTTTTCTTCTAAAAATCAATTTCTTATGCTATTTGTTTAACAACCCACTAACCTCCTCAAGAAAACAAAGGGTGCATAGCCCACCGAGCTGGTTAAATGATATATCAACCACAATGTTCTCCACAAGACACTTTATTATCTTCACCTGTAATTTTGTTCATATATATAAGAAAAGCTAAATCTTCAACAGTGACATATAATAGACTACATGGTAACATACAGTTATTTGCTGAAATTTGTCTCACAAATCATCTAAAAGTTAATAATACGGGAAAAAAAGCATTGATCATGAAGCCAAGTTTACAGCCCTAACAAAGACAACGTCACAAGAAGTCCTTGTAACTCTACATATTGGAGGGTAAGAGACAAAACTCTTTTTCATGACAAGTTTGTTTCCGTGTATTGTTTACAGAGCTGGTTAAACTAATGGCTTAAAAGAAAATTCAAGCCCTGCTCAGGGTTTGAAAGTCAACTATTTTCTTCCATGATACAATTCAGGCCTATGGTTCAGCATTCTTCTCCATTTGTCTCAGTTCCTATTCATCCTACTTTAGCTTCTTCTCCATTTGTCTCAGTTAAATTCTATCCAAAGAAAAGTAATTGAGCATCTCTGTATCATTAATACTGAAATCATAAATCCAGGCCAACAATGAACAGCACATTTATGAATAAAGACGACAAGGTTAGAAGATATTGACATGTTCATCATTAAGAGAGAGCCTAAATAGCAATGAAGCAAAATGGGACATACTTCCGCTTGAATGTACTGAACTTCTTTCACTCGAAATTCTGCATTGTCATTCTTCTCCTCATTCTCCAACATATCACGAACTTGATGAGCCCACGAGTCTTTCAAATTTTGGTTCTTACTGAAGGCAGTTAAGTCTATGTCCCCATCTGGCAAGTAAGTTTTAAGTGGTACAGACCCAAAGGTGAACACCTGACAATGACGACAATAACAACAATCATTGACATGTAATAACAATCATAACTAAGAATACATCACCAAATAGAAATAAAGACTCTGAGTTTTGCAACAATGGAAAATATTGAGGCACGGCTCAAATGCAGCAAGAATTACTAATCAGTAAGTATTGTGAAAATATTACATTTTAACCAACATTTGGTTTCCATAAAAATGACATTCAAATCAAAATTACTAACACTTACAAACAATACACTTCCATCTAGAAAATAGCCCCTCAAGGGAATAAAACACGTTATAAGACCTAAAACCAATCATCAAATTTCTACTAGTTTAGCTTACAAATCCCATCCGGACAGTTAACTCCAATTCCGATTATCTACAAATTTTCATATACCTAAGAACCCGAGAAACAACATAATCAACACTAACGAATAGAAACAAAATTGCAGAAGGCAAACGTAATAGAACAGAGAATCCATACCTCACATGGAAAGCATTTGCAGATGAGGCGTTGGACGTAATGAGCAACTGCATTCCGGCGCTCTTCAGAAGGCTGATTGGGCTGAATGCAAGCAATGAGCTCCGCTGTTCTCTCTTCGGCTTTAGACCATCGCTCGGCGTCCAGGGCTCGGATCACCGACGCCGCTTCGTTGGGCAACAACCCATTTGGCAATAGCCCACTGCTTGCCTCCGCCCACCTCTCATGCTCGCCCATGCAATCTTAACCACCTTTTTCACCTTCCTGTCTTCTTTTGCTTTTCTTTAATACCCAAAAAAAAAAACTAAGCCACAAAACCACCACCACCACCACCAATATAGATTCTAGAGAAATACAAACATCTAGATGATTAAAAGAGCACAAAGAAATGCGATAAAAACAGGGATTCTTGTTCTCTTTCAATCTGCGCCTTTTTTTAGGAAAAGGAAACTTCCCCACAACTCCTTACTATCGTTTAAACCAAATGAGCAGGTGGAAATTTTTGTAATTTCAACCAAAATCCTGGATATGGTCAAACCAGGATCGCTTAACACAGAGACCTCAGCAACAAAATTCAGGGCGGGGCGCTTCAATAAACCTAAATATCTACAAGTTCTTTCGTTACACACAGATTGTGACTAATCAAATCTTTTAACTCCAAAACTATAGAGAAAGGGAAACCCTGACCAATTTATTTTAAAAAAAGAGAAAAACAAGAACAACAACAAGAGAGAGAAGGAAACCCTATTATGTTTTAGAGGGTCTGAAAAAAATGGAGTTAAAACATAGAAATGGTGTGAGATAAAATCAAAACCCTAAGGAAAACTGTTTAATCTCGTAATGGCGAAGTGTCCGTGAATCAATATCAAAAGGGGCTGAGAAGAGAAGAGAAGAACACAGGGATGAGGGGACCAGAATCCAGACAGCAAATGCAAGAAGGGGGAAGGGAGGGAAGGAGTAGGGCAAATTAAAATCAATTTGACTCAGAGAAGAAGGGGTTCTTTTATATTTTATTGTTAATATAATATTAATGGAAGCTAATATAGGCTAGAGAAGTTTATGCAAATTTTAAGCTTTTTTTCTATTGGTTGTTAATTGAATTTATGGGGAAAAACTAAAGAGACAGAGAGGATTGAGAAGAGACAATGACGATTAATGGAATCTGAATTGTGAAGACAATGTTAATACATACATCATCGAATTGAATTAAGATTGTGTTGAAACGAATACTCTGAAGAGGAACAAGTAAACCTAACCTAACCTGAACCTAACCAGCCTGGTTCTTTTGGAATAAGATCCTCTATCCAATATTACCCATTTTATTTTGTTTTATGAAATCTTAGGAGGCGTTTGGTTTGAGGGTTTGGGAATAAAGGAATGGAATGATTGTAAAAAAGAGTGTTTGTTTTGGAGTTGTCAATTCCAAGGGAATGGATTTATTCCATTAAGTTTGAGAATCCACTAAACCCTCCAAATTAGGTGGGTATCAAGTTTTCATTCTAATCTAGTGGTTACTATTTATACCCCTCCCTCACATAAGCAATTTTTATTCTTAATTATATTACTCACACTCATCATCATCATCTTTATTATTATTATTATTATTATTATTATTATTATTATTATTATTATTATTATTATT
>JAOTIZ010000004.1:3883746-3894040 GCA_027123425.1 Erythroxylum panamense | reverse complement strand
AGCATCATCAAGGAGAAGAAAGTCACCTGTCACCCTTAGGTTTTCTTTTGCGGTCTCCAGTACTAAAATTAGCCATATTGTACTGGCAGTGCACCTGAGTTACAGTCACAACAACAACAATACCTCCCACTATGAATCCCGCTGATCACACAAGTATTCAATAACCAAAACATCTGCAATCCAAAAAAACTAAATATTCCTACAGACAAGTACAAAATTAATGCTTACCAACACTTGATCATTCATCTGTTGGCTCCTATTCTATACTTGCGTGAGGAAAAGTAACAAAAAGCTCAAGAACTCAACATGGACCAACTCAAACTTCCACCAACAACAATAATATAGCACACAACCGGAAAATTAATAGCATACCTCTCTAGGCCCATATACTGCTGCAAGTGCTTTAGTGTTACCCATCTCAAAAACAGCAGAACTGCAGGAAAGGAGTAAAAAAAACAACAACCCAATGTTTCCCTTCCAAAAGTCAAGCCAAAAAGAAAAAAGAACCAAACTTTAGGAAGACCAAACAATACCCATCAGCTTTAGATACGGTACCGATCTGTGCTCTAAGTTGCCTCATCTGACATCATTGCAAAAGTGAATAAAAATCATTTAACCATGTTGACATAACCTGTAAACTGAAAAAAAAAAGAAACACCCAAAGCGAGAGAGAGAGTATAGTACTTCCATTGGACGACGACCGTCAAGTCGGAGGCCTTTGGGACTTATGTACCCCATCTCCGCCAACTATTGGTAGCGAGTTACCGGTATAGAAACAGAGGGAAAATCTAACTAAGATGAGATTTCTAATATAAAAACTAAAAACAAAAACATGTATGTTGTCTCAAATTGGATTTTGAGTTATATTGATTTAATGTTCTTGATTCAATTTGAATAGAATTTACTCCTGCGAATTTGTATAGAATTTAGGTTTAGCCAAATCACAAATTCATACATGACATGCATATAACTTATGCAATATAATGAGTTTGAAATTTATAAAATCATCACTTGATTCCAATTAAACAAAACAAAGTTTTGAGAAACACCTCTGACTAGTTTCTAACTGTAAAATGAAGATTTAGCTCGTTGCAGATTTTAACATTGAGAATGACAATTCACTTGTTTTTCTTAGCACCACCACCAACTCTACAAGAGACATCATCAGAGGAGAAAGTGAGAAATTTGTACAAATAAGCCAGGCAGAAGATGCTTAAAAATTGGAATTCAAATGCTTGATTAATTTAGTAATCACGTGGAGAATCCTAATTTATCATTCAAGAGATCCAAAAAGGATTATCAGTTCATCATACCAACTTAGAATCTAAACATTACAATTAGTAGATCAAAATATAGGAGATTGAAATCTCAATCAACTTTGTCGTTTGCGATTAGATTCACATAGGAGATTGAAATCGCAATATAGGAAATTGAATCGCAATATAAGAACTTGCAAAGCTTACCAATTACTCCAACTATAAGAACTTGCAAACCTTACCAATTACTTTGCTTGTGACAACCAGTAATGGTGGTATGGAGGTGGAGCAACGATAGCAATTGAGAAGCGACTCAGTGGAGAAGCAGTGGTGATGGACAACAACGAGGAAGATACCAATGAATGGACATCTAGAGAGAGTGAGAGCTGTGATTTGAGAGAGAGTCGACCAAAATGCGGGAGGGAAGAATGAGCAATGGCGCTTCAATAGCTAGGGTTAACAAATTTTTAATTTTACAATTTAGTCCTATAGTTTTAAAACTTTTCATATTTTACGGATATTTCACCGGTAATCAAGACACCAGTCGCCAACCGGAAATTTGTACAAATAAGCCGCCATCCATCTCTTCTCTTCCTCCCTTATAGTTAACAGTCAGTATCGTTGCCAAACCAAAGTCTGATCTCCAGGTTAGACAATCAGGACAGGAAGGGAGTACAGTGATAGCCTGAGAGGCAATGCACGCATTACAACAAGAATGGCCATGAAGTTTTAGAGTGCTTTGAGGCCATCGACTGTGCTACTTAATGGGGAGGACCACATGGTTGAGGTTGCATTAAACCAACCCACGACCAAGAGCAGGCTCACTCGGGAGGTGAACGAGGCCCAAGAGGGGCTCAAGCTTTTCATGCCTCACAAGAATAATTTGAGAGCGGTAGCAACATTTTAGGTTTGTCGAGCGAACAACTTCAGAAACTGCTAACGCTTGTGAATCATGAGAGTGGGCGGGGTGGGTTTTGGCGCTGGGCCATAGAGAGTGAGCTCCTTCATGGCTTGGCACCAGTATCTTTGGACACTAGTCAAGTCGACACTTGTCTTTTTTTCCTGATATTAGTAAGATAGATTTCAAGAACAAGAATAGTATTTTCAAGTTAAACAAACTCATTCTCCTTTTCCATTGAGTAATAACAATGCTGTAATTTGCTTTGATCTTATTCAATGTGATTTACAGGGGACTCATTGTAAGACATGACCCTTATGGTGCACAATTTTTTGTTACTATCATAGATGATCATATTTGTGCAATTTGGGTTTATTTATTGAAAGAAAGAGTGAAACTAGTCGATACCTAATAGATTTTTGCAAATTAGTCGAAACTCAATTTGGAAAGAATGTTAAGCGCATACAAAGTAATAATGGGTCGGAGTTCGATTTGGGGCTAACGCGAGAATTCTATATAGAGAAAGGTATTGCTCATAAGATAAGCTATATGGATACACCAAATCAAAATGAGAGGGTAGACTGTAAACATAAGAATAATTTAGGAGTAGCAAGGGCATTGCACTTTCAAGCTGCTTTACCTATTCTTTTTAGGGTGAATGTGTTTTAAGTGCGGTTTATCTCATAAGTAGAATGTCAATTGTTAAATTAAACAAACGATCACATCATGAGATTTTGTTTGGTGTGAGGCCATCCTACGAACATGTGAAGGTGTTTTGCTGCTTGTGTTATATGCACAATGATCCAATACTAAAGGATAAGTTTAGGCCCAGAAGTAGACAATGCATATTTGTAGGATACCTATACGGGAAGAATGGTTAGAGGCTTTATAATCTTGAAAAGGATGATTCATTATGAAGACGTGTTTCTTTTTGCTATAAGTGATGAACAAGTTGAGCTTCAAATTTGGAACATTAATCACTTCTTTGAGGAAACTCTTGATATGCTACAGATGGCTGATAATAGTGAATATGAAATCTAGAGCAAAAATTTAGAGTTAAAGGGTAGTACGAGTGATTCTTGTGAGGATTGGTTTTACCCCTTTCAAAGCTGCCACATTATGAAAGCTCTTCAGGTACTCCTTATCTCATAGCAAATTATTTAAGGTTCCATAATTTTTCTCCAAGTCACAGGGCATTTTCTCTAGGCATAACCTCAATGTTTGAGCCTGCAAGCTATGTAAGGTTGTGAACAGAAAGAAATAGTGAGATATTGTAGCCTAAGAAATTTTAACACTTAAAGCGAGTAAAACATTATCTTTGGAGACTTTGTCGCTAAAAAAGAAGCTGATTAACTATAAGTGAGTATTCAAGATCAAGTACAAGTTACACGAGACAATTGAGGGATACAAGGCATGACTGGTAGTGAAGGGTTTCATGCGTATTGAAGGTCTGGTCCTATAAGACATTTGGGCCATATTGCTAAGCTTGTGATTGTTTGTATTTTTCTGTCTGTCGCAGTTGCATAAAGTTGGGAGTTACATCAAATGAATGTTAGCGACATGCTCCTACATGGCAAATTCAAGGAGGAAGTATACATAAAAATTCTTCATATTTTTAGGGATGACAATTTGGCCCAACCTGACTTGACCCAGCCCAGCCTAAAGTCAAGGGGCTAGCCTAGTTGACCAACCTATGGGCAAGGCCAGGGGTCAGAATTTCAGGGCTGTCTAGGCTTGGCTCAGCTTAAGGCTTGATTGAAAGTGACAAAACAATGTCATTTTTTGAATTTTTAAAAAATTAATAAGCCCAGTTGGCCTAGACCTCGCACCTCAACAGAATTTATACTATGTGTTATTATTTTTAATAATCTTGGTTAAGTCGTGCCAGGGTAGACCCAACCCATTGCCATCCCTGCCAATATTCAAGACAGATCATAAAGACAAATTTTATTAGTCAGTTAATAGGTTGCACCATGATTCTCAAAATTGATTCACCAAGTTGACTGCATCACTGCATAGGTTTGGTTTTGTTCAATCTTAAGGAGATGATTCGCTGTTTACTTTCTAAAAAGGTAATGCAATTTTAGGATTATTGGTGCATATAGAAGACATCATTTTGAAGGAGAATGTTAGTGGCTTGTTCGACTTTTAAGTCGTACCTGCATGCATATGTGCTTCAATATTAAAGATTTGGGATAGTAAAGTATTTATTAGGGATTGAAATGACCCGCTCATCCAAAAGATTATTCTTGTGCTAGCAAAAATATGCTTTGGATTTACTATCCAAAATAAGCTTACTTGAAAGCAAACCGATAGATACTCTGATAGAGCAGGGTCACCGTTTAGGCTTAGTCGATAGTGAATTAGCCACTGATGATTCTTCCTATCAATGGCTAATGGGATGTCTCATCTATCTCATAATTACTCAATTTGAGAGTTCGTATGCGGTCAATATGTTATCACAGTTTGCTTAGGAATCGTACAAGGAGCATTTTAAAGTGGCTATACGCATTGTGCATTATATCAAGGGGCAATCAGGTCAAAGAATTCTCCTTCTGGCTAACAATAATTTACAACTTCAAGCTTTTTATGACTCGAATTGGGCGAGTTGTTCCTTTTCATATTGCTCATTGAATGATTATTTTGTGATATTCGGTTAGGCATTAGTCTCGTAAAAGACAAAGAAATAGAGTATTGTATCCAAATCATCAGTGGAAGTCGAGTATGGGGCGATGAATGCGGCCACAAGTGAGATGGTATGGTTGAAGTCTTTATTGACTTCTTAGGAAGTGACTCATCATGAACCCATGATTATTTTATGTGATAGTCAATCTGCTATCCACATAATGACTAACCCAATGTTTTATGGGTGTATCAAATATATAGAGATTGATTGTCACTGCGCTAGAGAGTAACTTTAAGCATAAATTATTTTTTACGTAGTATGTGAGATCACGGGTACAAATCTTCTATATCTCTTATTCTATACCTATTCAGTACCTCTTTGATCTTAGCCATTCAATACAATAAATTAGATAGTTGAGGTTAAAAAGAGACAGAGGGCACAGATTAAGGGGTACAAAAGATCAACCTTTGTAAGGTCACAGTTCTACTTGAAGACATCTTCATCAATGCTCTCAATTGTATTATAATTAGGAGTTATTGTTTTACCTTATATAGGGGTAGTGTTGAATATATATATATATATATATCTCCGGATCATTTTATACAGATTATTTTTTCAAAACTCAAGAGAAATATTTTTTCTTTAGTTTTTCTCTAATTTTACATATTATGTATATGCTGGGCTCGTAAATATATTATATTTCAACCTTAGACTTAGAAGTTAACTCAAATCCAAGTTAGACTTAGACTTAGAAGTTAACTCAAATCCAAGTTAATTCATGAATCACCATTTATTGGATTCAAATTTATAAATTCCATTTATTCATAATAATAACCTAACTCTAATACTTGGGCGACCTACCAAAAACTAAATAATTAAATTCAAGTGACTTTATAAATAAGTAATATTAGTTTATATCTAACACAAATGTCACTTCATTAATTTCCAAGCATCCTCATGAATTTTTTTTTCATTTTACTCTTCAATACCAAGACTTGCACAAGTTTTAAGACTAATTGCTTTAGATTATTGTTGTTTCATAGAATTATTATTTATTTCCAATTATTATGTTTAGTTATGTGTTATATTTCATTAATTTTTATTTATATATAACTCCAAAAAAAAGTGATTGTGTGATTGATAATATTACGGGAATAAACAGTAATTTTTTAAATATGATGATTAAAATAAAAATTGATATTGTTGCTATCCTATCTTTAATTCTAAATAATTAGGGTACGGTTGTTGAATTTGCTTTTATAACTTCTTAATGTATTTTTGGAAATAATCTCTTTAAACAAGATCGTGTATTATTAAACTTTTCGAAATCCCCCTACACTAGCCGGGGAGTCATCGTAATTAACTCTCCTTGAACATCTACATATGAGGGCGGCTCATAAGCCCACATTTGGGAGATCAACCCTGAAATTTTGATATCATCAATCACGGCCAAAACTTGCAGGTTCAGCTCAATGTTTTGACGAACTCTTCTCTTGAAATCTTATTGAGATGGAAGTCATGACAGACATGGAACTGGTCAGCTTAATTTTGTCCTGGACTGGACAGTCGGAGCTGAAAGGTAGCATGTTCTTATACAAGACAAAACCTAAAAATCCTGGAATTTGGCAATAAAGTCGATGCCTAGCAATCCATGTCCAGAACATATAAACAAACTCAAGGAATAATATAACTATTTTATGCAAATAGTTTCTTCGTCTCTTGAAATTTTACGCCATGGACATTGATCTTGGATCAAAATCCTAGGAAACTAACCAGTGATGGAGCCAAGAATTTAAGATAAGAGGATTCAAATATTTAATTTTTTTAAATTTTAGAGGGCCCAGTGCATTACTAAGCTCTAAATAACTCTATCTTTGTATATATATATAAATTAAAAATAAAAATACTTATTTATTTTTAAATTTTGAGAAGCTCAGTACACTATTAGGCCCCAACTAGCTCCATCAATAAAACTAACCATAGTCATCAATCTCATAAAGAAGACATAAATTTCGACAACAATCTCTTTATCATTTAAGAATAAGATTGGATGTTATTAAATTTAAAAGTGAAATTTGTTAAAAAAACAATAATTGAATTATGAAAATCTTTGCCCGTAGGATTCCCTAAACTGGATATAAAATTAGCGAAAGCTTGAAAGTCATCATTTTAAAAATTGGACCTGAATTATGGAAATTACTGCCCGAAGAGAATAGGACTTGCGTTTCTGGCTATAAAATGAACCCTTTTAGATGTGAAAAAACTTGAAAGTCAGTTATTCTCGTAGTATTTATGACCATCATGATTTATATAAATTAAATTATTCATAAATACTAATAAATAATTGAGTCAATTTGATTTATAATAATTATGAAAATTAATAAAATAATAATAATGTAATTAGTCTTTTAAATAATTGTGCTTAAATATGAAAATATCAAAAGGTTTTATAATAAAGAATAATTATATGCAGAGACGATGGCTCTGAGCAAGGACAGGCAGGATACTTGCCTAAGGCCAGCTTTATGAATAATAAAAGAAGCAACAAAAAAGGCCTCATTTTATTTCATCTTATTCTTTATAAAGGTCTTGCTCTTTATAAAGAACAACAAAAGGACCCATATTTGATTTCTTTTATTCTTTATAAGAGCTTACTTTTGATTATCATAAAGAAAGAAAAAAGATAAAATAGGAACTTTTTTTATTTACCCGGCGCCTAAAAAATGTCAGGACCGGTCCTGATTATATGTTCCTCATTTTAGTGATTTTTATTAATATACAGAAAATCACCTTTTAATGTTATGTAAATGACTTATTACCAGCACACAACGAGTTAAAACTGATTGCCAAAACAAAATAAAGTCTAAACGAGAAATTTAACATGAAAATGTGATAAAGACATCATACGTGCTGGTGAAGAAAGCTTGAGGCAAGGTATATATAGGCTGCTCGTTCCCCCCTCAGCGGCTCCCAAGTTGCCTCTACCGGTAAGGTATGGACTACATACTCCATAACTAACTAAGCATCGAAGGTTACAATTTGGGAAGCCTTTGAGGGGGAGGGAGCAGCCACTGCCTTGGAAGATTCACGCCAATTTGCTTCTTTGCTGAATGAGATGTTGATTTATTCATCCTTTTATAGGCCACAAAGCCTCACCTAATTGAGAATATTATTTTTATTTTTATAATTGCATTTTTTTTGCTTACGAGGTATCCTAGGAGGGTCTCAACTATGGGAAGACACCTTTAAGTCATCCACACCCAGACTAATCCTCGCTCGAACCAGGTAGATCCCTTGCGGGAGGCAAAGCTCTGACTCCAAGTTTTAAACGGCTGTATATATGAGGGGGTTCGAACTCACAACCTCACTTAAGCCAGAAGAGCCCCTTATCAACTCACTTGCACTCTGAAATTTATAATTATATGTTTTCATGCACACGTTCATGGTTTTGTTGGCTTCTACTTGCGTTGAGTCAGGGTCGCGCAAGTGATTATTTTATTAGTGACTCAACCATTAAGCCATAACGGAAGGGATGAAGAACAAGGAATAAAGAGCCATAACGGTCAGCCGGACTAAACAGGGATCAAATCAGATTAAGGTATCTCAATCCTGCCCATAACGTTCCCTAACCCCTATTATCCCTAATTTCCATTGGAACATAACAAAACTTGGGATTATGAACTCTCTTTTTATATATAAAATATTAAATTTAAGTAAGTTATACCAATTTAAAACTTTAAGCAGTAATTTTGTTACGTATTCTATCTTTCTAATAAATTATTTTTATATTAAATCAATTCTTTATTTACTTAAGAAAGGAATTAATGCTGAATTTAAAATTATAATTAGTTCATTTATTAGGATTTACCAACTTGATATGATATTAATATTCAGTTTTGAGGACATCAAGAGAAATTGAATTACAATTCAACTATTTAAGTAGAGTTTTAAGTTAATTTTTACTAGAAAGTTAGGTCAATGTTTGAATGAGATTCTATATATCATTACACCAAGATTAGTATTATGTTAGCTTAATCTTTTAAACATTAAACATTTTGTCTTACTGGTTTAACTTTTGATCCCGTAGATTATTAAATTATTTTAATGATAGAGTATGATATTTTAATTAATTAACTTAAATTTCTTTTATCATTTTATAATTTTATAAGTAACATTTTTAAAGAATTTAATTTTGTATAAGCTTAACTTACACATTAAAAAACGTGAGAAAAGAGTTAGGTTATTATCTTTTAGTTTTAAATACGTGATTCTATAAAACAATAATCATATTTTCTAATATAAATATTTTTTTTACATTTGTATTATTTATATATGAATTCAATTAAAATGTTTAAAATATAATTGAATTAACCCACTTCTCTTTAATATATAAAATTTTCTTCATAAAGTTTCCCCACAGACATTAACATCAATCATATTTCTTATCATCGTGGTCATGAACTTTCCTTATCTTGTTCAATAAGCTTGAAGAACGCAAGGATAGATAGTGAATTCGGCCTAAAAGCCTCTCTACTTGCATTGTGAAATCTTGACAATTTCTTTATATGAGCTATTAAGGGGATGCCCTGACAATAAGTTGTTCCAGGCTGATAGGCCTTACAACTGATTACTAGTACCCCTAATGTAAAAGATTCTATGCATCATCCACATAACTCTAGTTCATCAAATCAAAGACTATTCACAGTAATTTTTCAGATTGTCAGGTTTAGAATACATGATAAGCAAAGAAGTGCAGATGAACAAATTTAGACTGCAATGCTTCTTTTATGACATTCCGCTCTATCTGCTTCCCTTCATCAAGACCTCCCTCTTCCCCACAACTTGCACCATCTTCAGAATTGTCGCTTTGATATCTTCAATGTCATCACTTGTGCTGGAATGAATTTTTAGGCCTTCATGCTTCTTGCTCGGCTGACGCTTTGGGCAGTCTCCACTTGATTGATTTGAATGCATATATATAGAGCTGAAGCAGAATTGTACTTATGAAGATCGAATGAAATCCTGAAACATCCAAAACAAATTCATAAAGCACTTCTTTTCTATTAATTGTAAATCTTGCTATTGTATGAAATAGGTTCGAAACTTTTCATTGTGCTCTGACAAATTAGGACCCTACTACATAGTTTAGGTACTTGCTCACTCGCCATCTCCTCAGCCACCGCCGCCACAACCCCATACATGTGACGAAACCCATCATACTGGCACAAGAATCATCGGGTAATCACTTGTTCTACTGCTTCTTTCTCTACTTAATCTGTCAAAAACAAAACTGAAAAGAAAGAAAATGGAAGAAGGTTATGAGATATATAAAAATAGAA
The DNA here is from genome assembly GCA_027123425.1 of Erythroxylum panamense. Lineage (NCBI taxonomy): Eukaryota > Viridiplantae > Streptophyta > Magnoliopsida > Malpighiales > Erythroxylaceae > Erythroxylum > Erythroxylum panamense. Next base: position 3,883,921 of record JAOTIZ010000004.1, on the reverse strand, counting down.
GATACTGATATGCAAAGCCGATGAGCGATGCTCGATGGCAAGGGATAGGCTGCTCGTTTCCCCTTCAATGGCTTCCAACTTGCCTCTATCATATCGGTGTAAGATATGGACTACAGAAGTATCGAAGGTTACAACTTGGGAAGCCCTTGAGGGGGAGAGAGCAACCAGTGCCTTG
>JAOTIZ010000004.1:3822474-3854071 GCA_027123425.1 Erythroxylum panamense | reverse complement strand
ATCAACATTTGGAAGGAAGTTGAGAATAGAATATTATTTTAGTGTAAGAGCATTCCAAAAATGTTTGGAGTATAACTTTCGGATTACTAAACTAAATTGAATGCTTTTAGTGTCATTGGAAACTAAAGACAATGAAGAACATTTTTTTAGAAGGAAATGTTATCAAATTTATTCGTTTACTAGATCAAAACAATCATGGAAAAGTTGACCCGAAAGTCTAGGTTTTGAAAGGATTATAGCCAATTTTAGCATTTTGATTTCTGAAGCCTTATGAATTTCCTTTGAACGTTGTTTGAATGAGAACTTGGTTTGTTATAAGAAATCAAGCAAGCCTGATCCAAGAGCAAGAGGAAAGACAACATTGAACTTGGATCGTCAAGCAAAATTAGGTGGGTAATATGTTTATAGTTGTTGTGTAAAATGAGCTAATTGTCCTATGTGTGAATATGTGCTAAATTGCTTAAATTGAATGAATATGATTGTTGAAAAATGTATGATGATTCATTATCATGTCATGCCATGAAAGACTAATGGTTTCTTGTATGAACAAAAAGATGAGAAAGCATGAGAAGCATGAGAATATGAAAAATGTACAGAAATGAATTGAGCATAAATTTGATTGCGTTTAGGCAAGAGAGGAACGTTTCGTTAGTCACGTGCATGTCAACGTATAGCCTTCTCCCGGCTGTCCGCTTGAGGCCATAAGATCCTGAAAAATCGGACTCATTTTATTCACGGTATAAACTTCGGTTTATCCGTTTTGTTCCACGGAACTCTCGAGTCATTTGTTTGTGCATTTGTATTTTGATTTGTCAAGTTATGCTGCAAGATTGAGTGTTATGTTTTGATGATTAATTACACTTGACATGTTCTATGTGATGATATGTTGAACTATGAGTTGTGAATTTGAATTGTGAATGATTGAATTGCTAGCCCAATGAGATATAGACGTATATGAATATATGACGTATATGCATGTTTGATTGTGTGACTCATTGGCAATGGCTATAAACGTATAAGTCACTGAGCTTCACAACTCACCCAATTCCCTTCCACTCCGCAGATGCAGAAAAAGCATATCAGCATTGATCCTTGCAAAGTTTGGCAAATACCAAGAATAGAGAATGTTGTAATTAAGTTAGTTCAAAAACTTTTGGGCATTTAGAATCATATTAAGCATAAGCATTCAATTGTATCATATGCATTTTGTATTCTGTAATAAGCCAATGATGTGGCTTTTGATATGTAAATAAAGTTTTTTTAAAAACTCTTTTGCTTTAGTAATGAAATGATGAATTGAAGAAGTTTTGTTTGTTTATGTTCATAGTTAATTTCTTTGTTACAATGGTTGTGTTGAAAGAATTGTATGAATGTATATAGGTTTTGTGTTGAATGTTGGTGGTCTGGGTCCTGTTCGAGGGTTTCGTCATGGCGAGGCCCAGAGTCCGTCGCGGCGAACCTTTCCCAAAGGGTATGAGTGCTGGAGCTTAGCACTTCGCCGCAGCGAACTGCAAGAGAGGAGACTTCGCCACGGCAAACCCACCAACGTTGACGCTGAAAAATGTCTGAAGTATGAATTTTTTTGGGAAAATCAGAGCCTTGAAATAGGTAACGAGACCCGAGCGCTAACACATAGGCTTGGGTTGTAAGCCGAACTAGTATAAATTGAATTGTATAAATCAAAAAATGCATATCATAAATTGTATAATCAGTACAAAAGGTTGACAGTGAAATATTTCAATGAAGTTGAGAAGTCCAAGAGCAATGATGCATCTCTAGATTAAATCATTGGAATCAATGAATGAGAATTTGGAGACCAAGAATATGTCTCTTGAAGTTGAGTATGAGCAAAAGATCTATAAAAAGGAAGTACTGGAAGAAAGAATAGCCAAGTTGGAAAATACATTGCTAAAAAATGATTCTAAAAAAGTAAAATAATTAGAAGAAAAAATCACCGTCTTAGAACTTAAATAGGAGAAAAGTGTTATATAGATTTTATCTCTAGATAAAGATTAGGAAAATTTTGTTGATGGAGGGAAGAATCTTTGTGCATTGCTTGGTAGTGGTAAATGCATTTTTGGTAAGGCCATAATATGATACAATGAAAATAACAATATCAGGCCATACAAAAACCTTTTTGTTAAATCCAGCAGCAGCAATAGCAAAAACAACAAAAACCTGCTAAGTGACAAAAATCATAACAACTATCGTTCATATGTTTTATGTAATTACTGTGGTAAACATAGTCATATTAGTCATTCTTGTAATTTTCGTAAAAAGAAATTATCTTAAATATATGTTTGGAGACCAAAAGGCCAAAATACTAACCTGGAAGGACCCAAAAAAATTTGAGTGCCTAAAATGAGATAATATTTTTTATAGATATGCTTCAAAATAGAAACAAGAGAAAATCAATGGATAGTTGATAGCGGCTGTTCGAGACACATGACAGGTGAAATATCGCACTTCAACTATATTGAAAGGAAAGACAGAGGTAATGTTGTCTTTGCAAGCAAAAATAAAGCAAAGGTTACTGGAGTTGGTAAAATTGGTAATTCTAACTCTACCTCTATTTATAACCTTCTCTTTATTGATGGTTTGAAACCTAATCTATTAAGTGTGAGTCAGTTATGTGACAAAGGTTACAAAGTCATTTTCTATGCATCTCATTATGAAATTGTCGATATTCATAATGACAATATTGTGTTTTTTGGTCTTAGAAATCAGAATATATATTGTGCCCAACTAGAAGACATGTCCTGACAAAATGTTAAATGTTTTGTCTCTCTAGAAAAGGATTCGTTTCTTTGGCACAGGAGATTCAGACATGCTTGCATGAGAATTCTATTAAATTGTCCAAAAACGAGTTGGTAAGAGGACTATTGACCTTAAAGTTTGAACGTAATCAGGTTTGTAAGGCTTGTTTAAAAGGTAAACAAGTCAGAAGCAGCTTTCCTCCTAAAAATATTGTGTCCATTAGCCAACCACTTGAATTTGTGCAGATACATCTATTTTTTCCCACTAGAACTCAAAGTTTTGGTGGTAAACATTACGATTTTGTTCTAGTAGATGGTTATTTACATACGTTTACTTTCTATCAAATAAGGATGATGCTTTTGAAGTTTTTAAGAAGTTTTGTAGAAAAATTCATATAGAAGAAGGGTACTGCATTACTTCAATTCGAAGCAATCAAGGAGGAGAATTTGATAACATAAAGTTTGAAGAGTTATGTGACAACAATGGTATAAATCATAACTTCTCAGGTCTAAGGATGCCTCGGTAAAATGGAGTTGTAGAGTGAAAGAACATAATTTTGGTTGATATGGCTAGGACCAGGCTGAGTGAAAGTGGATTACCTCATGGATATTGAACAGAAGCAGTATCCACGGTATGTTATGTACTTAACAGATGTCACATAAGACCCATTCTGAAAAAACTCCTTATGAGTTGCGGAAAGGAAGAAAAATAAATGTTGCTTACTTTTGAGCATTTGGCTACAAGTGTTTTGTTTTAAACAATGGAAAAGACAATCTTGAAAATTCGATGCAAGATCGATGAAGCCATCTTTCTAGGATATAGTAATGCGAGTAAGAGATTCAGAGTCCATAATAAAAGAACAAGGAAAATAGAAGAATCAATACATGTGGTATTTGATGAAGCACTATCATGGACAATATCAGCTGATTCAGATGATGAAGAGTACCCCCTGGTTCCTAAAAATATATTAGAGACTCTAACTATAACACCTGCAGAATCACAAGATCAAGAAGGGCCCTCTGAAGCTAGAACGGAGCAGACTCCTTCCTCTCAGCAAAAGCTTATGTAAAGAAACCACATGGAGAATAGAGAGGTCTTGATACACACCAATACATTCTGGGAGATCCCTCTGAAAGTCTAAGAACAAGATCATCATTCAACAACAACATCTCATCTCACAAATAGAACCAAAAATAGTTGAAGAGGCCCTTACTGACAAAAACTGTGTTTTAGCCATGAAAGACGAATTGAATCAATTTGACAAAAACAAAGTCTAAAACCTAGTACCTCGTCCTTAAAACAAGTCAATCATTAGGACTCAATGGGTTTTTCGAAACAAACTTGATGAAAATGATAAGGTGGTAAGAAACAAAGTTAGACTTGTAGCTCAAGGTTACAATCAATAAAAAGGTATTGATTTTGATAAAACTTATGCTCCCGTTGCTAGATTGGGATCAATTAGAATCTAACTTGCCTTTTCATGCTATAGAAATTTCAACATTTTCTAAATGGATGTTAAAAGTAAATTCTTAAATGGTTACATTAATGAAGAACTATTTGTTAAGCAAATCCTAGGTTTTGAAGATGAAAACCATCCAGATTATGATGAAGTTAACCAAAGTTCTGTACGCTTTAAAGCAAGCTCCTCGAACATGGCATGAGAGGTTAAGTAACTTTCTGCTTGAGAATAACTTTGAAAGAGGAAAGGTCGATAAGACCTTATTTATTAAGAGAAAGGAGAATGTTTTACTTTCAGTGCAAATATATGTTGATGACATAATATTTGATGCTACTAATCCATCCTTTTATGAAGAATTCTCAGCATTAATACAGGGGGAGTTTGAAAAGAGCATGATGGTAGAATTATCATTCTTTCTCGAATTACAATTCAAACAAAAAAAAAGGAATCTTCAATAGCTAAGTCAAATACACAAAGGAACTCACCAAGAAACATCACTTTGAGAATGCCAAACGGATGGGTACTCCCGTATACACTGAAATTAAACTTGAAAAAGACAAAAAAAAGCTAAGAATGAGACAAAGTATAGAGGAATGATTGGATCACTGTTATATCTTACAAGTTCAAAACCAAAAATTATGTTTAGTGTCTTTCATTGTGCATTTTTTTAATCAAATCCAAAAGAAAGTCACCTTCAAGCAGTGAAAAGAATATTTTGATATCTCCACGGAGCTATGAATTTTGGATTATTGTATCAAAAAACTGATTCATTTTACATAGTGGGATATTGTGGTGCAGATTATGCAAGTGATAAAGTCGAAAACAAAACAAAAGCTATCACTGTCAATTTCCTAGAGGATGTCTAGTATCTTGGTCCTACAAGAAGCAAAATTAAACAGCACTTTTGACGGCTGAAGCTGAATACATAGCAACTGCCAGCTATTGTGCTCAAATCTTATGGATGAAGCATCAAATACATGATTTTTATCTAAACTTTTCTCGTATTCCTGTATTATGTGATAACCCTGGTGCCATTAATCTTTCTAAAAATCATGTGCATCATTTAAGGACTAAGCATATAGAAATCAAACATTAATTTCTTATAGATCATGTTTTAGAAGGAGCCATTGATCTTTTGTATGTTAGTACTGAAAATCAAGTAGCTGACATTTTCACCTAGCCACTTTTTGAAAATAGATTTTGCATGTTAAGAAAAGAACTTGGTATGTGCAAACTCTCTGATATTATTTCTGGGTTAATTCTCTCTTTTACTTGTTATTGCATTTCACAAGCTCCTTCTATTGTGTTTCCTTAGAAACTCTCTCTTAGTCTAAGAGGCTCCCTTTAATTTTAGAAGGCTCCTCTCGCTTTAACAAAGCAGGATGCACGTGTCCTAAAAGGAAATGATTCATGGTGTTGTTTCAGTTTTTAAAAATGTGTGTGTAGCTCTAACAAGCAGTTGTACAATACTGACAGAAGATATACAGACGATCACACGTCCTGTTTTAGCATATGACTGTTTATCTTCACACGAGATCAACGCTCAAGAATTGTTTAAATATACTAAATATAAATCTCTCTCTTCTACTCATCATATTTTTCTCAAAAGCACCACTTATTCATTTTGCATTCAAACTTTCTGCATCTTCTCATCTCTCTCTTTCCAATAATCTACAATGACATGAACCAGATCAAAAGGAGAAAAGAAAACTCCAACTTCCACTGATAGTCACGGCGAAACTCATGTTACTAAACTCTCCTCTAAGCAATAAGTATTAGAAGTGCACTGGGTTATAAACGTTGATGATTCAAAAAAGAACATTCTTGATTGATCAAATAACCACAAACTCGAGGAAATCTTACAAAGTAAACCCATAAAATATCCGAACAAAAAGATACCACAGATACTGAAAAGGAAGAGGAAGAAGAATCCAGAAAAAAAGGGGAGATAAAGAAAGGAAAAACTCCTGTGACTGAAGAAACTATTAAGAACCCTATCATTAGAAATGGGTTGTTTCATGAAAAAATGTTTCCTAAAGAAAATAGAGCAAAGAAAATAAAGATAGTTGCTTAAAACGGAGGAAAAAGTCAATACCACAAAAAATGTTTCAATAAGTGGAAGTTGAAATCTGCCATAAAACGCAGTACATGAAAAGAAAGGTGGTTGCTAATAGAATCTTGCCTCCTATGATGTTTGATAACATAGGCATACATACCTATGTCTCCTTACTTTGTTGCAATTAGTTGGGAAAACTTCCTAAAATTAGATGAAACAATGTGTGATGAGCTAGTTAGGGCATTTTACACACACATGAGAAAGTAAGTAATTGATGGAAAGTTAGCTATAGTCTCATAGGTGTGTGAAAATGAAATTCTAATTTCTGAAGAAATTTTAGGAGATATGTTGGACTTAACTCCTATAGGGAGAACTGATTTTTCTCGTCATAAATGGGATGTCAATGATATGGATTTGGGAGAAGTTGTTAAATCCATCTACCTTAATGCTGAAAATACCCAATATGGGAGACCTTGGAGTAGGCAATTTGACTTACTACTATGATGTCTTGGATCGTTATCAGCTTCTATTTTCTCCAAGAGTAGTTCTGTTAAAAGGTGTAGCTTGTTAGACACTTATGTATTGTATAATTTGTTGAAAGGAAACAAAATGAACCTCCTTACAATGATCTTAAGGATTATGGTGGATAAAGGAAATCATAAGAATACAACTGGTTGTTTACCATATGGGATGTTGCTTACCAAAATTTTCCACCATTATGGAGTACCTTCTTTAGTTGGTATAAACTGGCTAAGTTTCATCCTTTTATTCCGTACCAATTTGGATATAAATTGCAAAAATAATGTCTGAGTGGAAAAGAAATATAAAAGAGAAGTAAAAATCCTAGGTTCTACTTAAGAACAATGAGCTAATGTTCCTCCTCAGGATGAAAATAGTGCAAGTATCCAACAACTGCTGAAGAACAATCAAAACAATTAAGAAAAAATGTAAGAATATAGAGACAGTATGCAAAATTAACTTCTTGATATGCAGATCTTGCTAAGAAAAATCTTTGAATCCATCCATTAATTCTATTGCTTTTTACATGACTCATTCATACTTATGATATTATCTTGCATATCAATATATTATTTCACTTCCTCCCCATTTCTTTATTTTTTGTTTTTGATAATGACAAAGGAGGAGAGCTTATGTGGACATATTTTTTTGCATATATATGATATGATTTCTCGATGCTACCTTGATTATATCTGCAATTGATTCTGGTGTGAAAATCTGTGATAAATAATTGATAAGCTCTAGTTTTAAGAGGTAGGCTCCTTCTAATTATGTCTGAACTCATAAATTCTCAATTATCTTTCGAAATCATCCATTATCATTTTAAAATTTGAAAAATATATCTATTATTGCTTGTCATTATAAAAAATGAGGAGACTATTAGCTCAATCTTGATGATAATCTTATAATATTTCAAAATTTAAATTGAATTTATTTCATTGTATATAAATAATGGTATAATTCTTAAAAGGAAATAAAATCATAGAATAATTACTTGCCTTCTTGCAGAAACCTTATTTATGAATTTACCTTATTAGAAAATGATTTATCCGAAAGGATCCTGCTTATTATGAAGGTCATATATTAGCCATGTGATTACTGGAAGATTTTTGACAAAAAATGACATCGAAGTTATTCGGAATTAAATCTATCCAGTTGATTAAGGATGCAAGTGAAGTAATAACTAGTTGAAATCATACATCTATAATATAAATTCTTTAGAAAGTGATATCATTGTAAAATCTCTTGTGCTTTAGAAAGTGAAAATATTTTTGAAAGAGATTAATGTAGCTCATATCGAGCAAACTTCATTTTTCATTGAGGGTTTATAAAGGCTAGCTAAATACTACTTGTTTACAAGTTAGAGAACCTTGAAAATTATTAAGTTGTGAGCTTAGCAAGGCTTGTCAAATTACTAATTGTTTTTATAGTGAAATACTCAAGTTGCATACTTGGAGGCTAGATGCAGGCTTGGGTTGTAAGTCGAACCAATCCTTCTTTTTCTTCTCTCGATTTTATATTTCTGCATTATTTCACGTGTGTGTATTCATTTTAGCAAGAGGCTCCTTTACTGTTATAGTAGGCTTCTTTTGTTTTCAACTTGCTAAAGATTCCTTTAATTTTAATAGGCGTCTTTTGTTTTAAATTATTTTTAACAAGATTTTTCGTTTAGCAAGCCCTTATCATTTAAAAGGTTTTATCATTTAACAGGTTCCTTTCATTTAAACATGATCTTATTGCACAACATGTTCTTACTATATTTGGTTCAACCAGATTCTGACGAGGCTGCACGTTACCGTTTGGATCCATGAGGTTGACTAGCTCCGGCTTGAAGGTTCCTGCAAAACAAGCAAAGGCACGTCGGGGGTTGTATCCCGATAAGCCCCTCCGACGCTCAAGTTAGTTTCTTAGAGAGTTTTCCGGCTAGAGAATCAGGAGAGTTAGGGTTTTTGAGTTGCGTACCTCTTTCGTGATAAAACCATACCTTATATATGGAGTAGGCGCTAGGTTTAAGTCTTTACGTAGATCTCTACTTCTGCATGGGAGATTTCTGCCTGCGAGTGGGCCGTGGATGCGTGGACCCAATAGACCCATGAGTCATTTTTATTGATCTTGGGCCTAGCACAGCCGACCCGACAAGAAGAGAATTTTGAACAAGACCTCCTTACTCGCTACCAGAACATTGAACTAAGTCCCTTTTCAGGAGTCATAAACTATGGCCAGGCAAGCTACATTAGTAACTTTTTCCTTGATTTCTATGGAGCCACTCTTTGAACATGCTGAGCAAAAGCGTTAACTTTTGTTCAGGGATTGCTTGAAGGTACAAAAGCGTACAGAAAAGAAAATGGAAACCTTCTTCTCTTTTGTCCGGATCAAAACGCCATTCGCATGAAAATTGGAGCTGAGAGACTGTGCATGCCTTGTCCCTCAGTTGATCAATTTGTTGATGTCGTGAAACAAACTGTCATTGCTAATGAACGTTGGGTAATATCTCTGTTTCGTTTGAGAGTATGCAATTGCGTACAATGCAAATAATGTGGTTTAAGTACTTTGCCGACGTATTGAATAGGTTCCTCCTCCAGGCAAAGGGTCTTTATACATTAGACCTTTGCTCATGGGAAGTGGTCCTGTTCTGGGATTGGCGCCAGCACCTGAGGACACATTCCTGGTATATGCTGTACCTGTTGGCAATTACTTCAAGGTGTGTATCTATTCCTAACTGAAAGTTCACGTAGCAATATCTCACCAAGTCACAGGTTCAAATATATATGCATGATTTTCCCACACAGAGTGGCATTGCACCTTTGGACTTGTACGTTGAGGAGGAATATCACCGAGCTACTAGTGGTGGAACTGGATTCGTAAAAGCAATAAGCAACTATGCCCAAGTTAGTTAATGTTTAATACCATAATTTAGTATGCTTACTGTTCCAACAGGCTGTCACCTCGCTGATTTTTCTTTTCCTTCTTCGTTTGCAGGGTCTGAAAGCATCAGGTAGAGCTAAGAGTAGGGGATTTTCTGATGTTTTGTACCTCGACTCTGTGGAAAAGAAATACTTGGAGGAGGTCACCTGTTCTAATATATTTATTGTAAAGGTATTGTCTTATCTTTCTAACATATAACCAATCGAAATCTTCGTTCGACAAGTACATATTTTCTCTTTATATTAAACTTATTTATCTTCGGTTTCAGAATATCAGATAGAACTTCCGCCTGACATTCTTTATTTTAATTAGGGTGACGTTATTTCTACTCCTGCTACGAATGGGACTATCCTTCCAGGGATCACTAGAAAAAGCATTATAGACATTGCTCGTCATAATGGTTATAAGGTAAATCTGAATTGCTAACATTGTGAACCTGTGTTCATCTCACACGTAACACTGTGAAACATCAAAATGAGTCAGGTCGAGGAACGTGTTATCTCCATAGACGAATTGATGAATGCTGATGAAGTTTTTTGCACCGGAACCGCCGTAGTTGTTGTGCCGGTGGGCAGCGTTACCTATCAAACCAATAGGTAATTGCAACTACTTGATCAATCTTCATTTCTTACAGCACAGAGGAGTGCCATGTTAATTTTAATTGTTTCTTGGCTTGTCTGGAATTATGTAGCATCTCTTACTTACTATTCATGTTTGATTGCAGAATTGAGTTCAGAACAGGTCTTGAATCCCTCTCGCATCAACTGTATTCAACTCTCCTGGGAATTCAGACTGGTGTTATTGAGGATGTGAAGGGCTGGACTATCGAAATTCAATAGCGTTTGTCACTGGTAACATTCAGACTGGTGTTGTTTCTGTTCGCTGCATTGGTTTCCAGAAATAATCCTAGAATTTAAGTAGTTTGTAAATACTGTTCTTATTACTCAATAATTCAAAACTACTTTGTTATAATTTTAAAATAGAATAATTCTACTTTTGCCCGACACCATCCTTTAGACCCATAGTCAATGGGTCCGGCTGAACCAAAGGTAATAGATCGATTCTAAGTTAATCGAACAATTCGAATCGAACACGAATATTTTTAAAATTTTTGAGTTTTAAAATTTTAATGGTGACAATATGCACGTAGAGTGTTCATTACGTTGTTGGGCGTATATATATAATGTATCTATGGCAATAAATTCAGAGTACTCTAAATTCTTAAGAAAAGATCGATTTCAGGAAGATCTTAGATCAGGAATTATGATTGTTTCTGCCATCTGCCAATAATCAAAATCTAATCAATCATGTACAACACTATCAATTTTACATTTCATGTGCTTTCTTTATTGAGTATAAGGGTGACAAAGTTAAGGAGTGAATTCTTTTTAATTTTGATTTATCATAAAAAAATTAGTTTAACTTAAATTGAATCAATTCAAACTCAATATAAGTCATATTTAATGAGATTTAAATTTAATAAAATTTTAAAAATATATTTTTGAAATCAAGGTTCATCTTGAACAGGAGGTGACTTAACATTGTTAGTGATCAAGGTTCATCTTGAATGTTTTCTAAACGTCAGAGTTTATTTTGAATATTTTGTAAATATTAGGGTTTGTTTTGGACGCAATAAAATGTTATAATTCATTTCAAACACCATATAAATTTGAGAGGTTATTTCGCTCTTTTGACTTATTCTTTTACTAGGAACATATTTTAGAGATTCTCCAATCCACGAGAAGGGAAGTTCATTTGCCACTTTATATATTTCTGCAAACGTGCTTAAGTGGATACAATTTGTTGATGTTTTGCGATTCTTGTTCCAAACCATATGATCATATCACAAAGCAAGTGATGTTAAAGATTTATTGTTTGCTTAACTGAAGGTTATGAAAGATATTTCTGAATAACAAACTTCAATTAATTGGTAACAAGATCTCCGCTTTCAATAATTGTTTTTGTAAAAAACATTTGTTAGAAATCATCATATCTTTGAGATCTTGATCTTTTGATCCAAGAGGATGTTTACTACATCAAGTCACGTGAACAATAACTCGCATGCACATGAACAATAACTATGCAATGTGGGTATAATGTTTGAAAAAAAAACATGAGGGCTGAACGTTGGCAGGGAGCGAGACATAAGGATTCTGGTGGATATTTCTTAGAGTCGGCCGCAAGTCTCGCAATTGAAGCTTTTATTTATTTTATTTATTTACTTTATTGTCGATGATTATTTCCCAAGTGACCCACTCCATTATAGGGGTTACTTTTTTTGACACTACATTCTCCGAGTGTCATCACTTCCTCTTTGAAAATCAGACAGGGGCCGTGTCTCACAAATTGTTTTATAATTAGCTCCGACTTTTTCATTAATAAAAAAAAAACCATGTATACAAAAGGGGGATCAGAAAATTAAAAAAAGGCCAGTGACGCGTTCATGACTAGATTGTCAAATCTCATATTATTACAGTTTCTTTTCATAGATTGGATCAAGTTAGGTATCAGAGCACCGTTCCTGACTGTGGATGGTAAAGACTCGCTTTGATTATAGCGCCAGCGGAGAAGATTTGCAACAACTCTTGACTTTCCGAGGGGTACATCGTTCAACCCTTATTGCACCAAAAACGTCCGTAGCTATGGAAGGCGATAAATACACCACTAAGCCCACTTTGACATACCAAGTCGCTAAACTCTCCTCGGACATGGCCACAGTCCTAGATTGGATCAAACAGCAAGCTGCCACTTTTCATGATGAACACGAGAAGATAACCACCCCAAAGACCAAGGTGGCAAAGCTAAAAGCCAAGTTCGAACGCATCGCTGACTTGGAAAGGGATGGCGATGAAGAATCCATAGAAGCTGATGATGATGCAGGAAGCGATAGGGAGCCTTTCAAGGTGGAAGCCAAGATCGACATACCATCCTTCAATGGGTCTATGATCGATGCCGAGAAGTTAGATTTATGGATTGATCATCTAGAAACTTTCTTCACTATTTGGCGATATGGTAATGACCAGAGGGTCATGTTTGCACCTCTTAAGATGACGGACCATGCGAAGACATGGTGGAAGGCTCATGTAGCAAGCGGTGAAGCCGGGGACCTTACATGGAGCAAGTTCAAAAAGTTACTTCGACAAGAGTTCTACCCAATGGGGTAGCTTGAAGGAAGGTGGGATCGTTGGCACCGACTACGCCAAGGACGAGAACAGTCCATTCAAGATTACACCACTGAGTTTCGATGACAAGCAACGACTCTCGGCATCTCACTAACGGACTCGCAAACTTTCCAAAAATATACTGCGGGGCTGCACAGTTCTATTAGTGCAGAGCTGAGCCTATTTCAGGTTCATAACATTTCTATTGCAAGTACGACGGCCATGGCAATAGAAAGGAAGAACAAGCTTCGAGGTGAGAAGGGGGTCCAAAGCAAAGAATCGGAAAGATTCAAAAAAAGGTAAATCCTCCACTACCTCCTCTGCTTCGTCTTCTAACAAATTCTGTGAGCATTGTCAAATCACAGGCCATGATATGGAGAAATGTTGGAAGCTTCATCTGGAGTTGTTTCCTAAGAAATGGAAGAAGGATGAACGTCGTAAGCATGTTGTAGTGACGACAACGCTAGGAGATGAACCAGAGCAGCTAAAGTTCGTACAAGTAGACCCAACTCTGTCTTTGATGGCAATGCCAAAGGAGACAGGTTCGAGTCCACCTACGGTTGAAAATCTAGCAGAAGAGTTATTTACCATTAATATTCAGGTGAAGAGGGAGATTATATCTGCAATATTTGATCCCGGTAGCCAGAAGAACCTCATTTTAGCGAAGCTTGTGGAGAGACTCCCCTTGAAGACAACGAACATCCTCGGCCCTACCCGTTAGGGTGGATCACCAATTATGTGAACTGGCAAATTAACTCACAGTGCACGGTATGTTTTGCAATGTCATTTAGCTATGTTGATGAGGTACAATGTAATGTGGTACCACTTGATATTTGCCTAATAATCATTGGCAATCCCTTCCTCTATGATTGTGATGCCCATTTACCATCGAAGGGCATAAGAATATGAACTAACTAAGGGTGGCAAGAAATTTATCCTTATCAGTGAGAAACCTATGCAAACGATCGACTTGATCACAGTGAGTCAAGCAAAACGTGTCATCAACACGTCACAGAAGTATGTGTTGGAAATGGTTCGGCTAGTAAGTTCAAATGTTCCTTACTTTCCTACGCTAACATTGCTCTGCAGGGAACCTAATGATGGGCTGATGAACCTGTTAGAAGAATATATTGGCTTGTTTAAAGAAAGTCGTGAGCTACCCCCAAAGCGACCGGTGGAGCATAAAATCCATCTTGTGTCAGATTCGCCACTACCTAACCTTGGTTTGTACTGAAATTCAGTGTTAGAGAATGAAGAGATCAAACGACAAATCAATGAACTACTTGATAATAGCGTTATTAGGCCAAGTAGTTCCCCATGTGGGTCCCCGGTTGTTCTTGTATCTAAGAAAGATGGGGGATGGCATATGTGTATTGATTACTGTGCACTCAATAAGATCACCATGAAGAACCACTACCCTCTTCCTCGCATCGATGACCTTTTAAATCAATTGCACCATGCAACCGTCTTCACCAAATTGGATTTGAAATCTGGTTATCACTAAGGTCGTGTATATGAGGAAGATACTTGGAAGACGACATTCAAAACACGCCAAGGGTTGTTCAAATGGCTAGTGATGCCTTTTGGACTTTGCAACGCCCCGGCCACCTTTATGCGACTTATGAATGATATCTTGCAGCCTTTTATTGATGATTTTATAATTGTTTATTTTGATGATATCTTGATCTATAGTAGATCTTTGGAAGAGCACTTGGTGCATGTATGAAAAATATTTGAGATATTGAAGCAACATCTGTTACATTTAAACCAGAAAAAATGTGAGTTTGGTAAACGAACTTTGCTGTACCTGAGTTACATTTGGGTGGTGATGAGTTGCAAATTGACCCTGATAAACTCAAAGCCATCACAGAATGGCCAAGACCAACATCTGTCTCTGAGGTTTGAAGTTTTATGGGTGCTTGCCAATACCTTCGTAAGTTCATTCGACAATTTTATGTTTTGGCTTCTCCTTTACATGGACTAACAAAGGCTAACCAAAAGTTTGAGTGGACTCTGAAACATGAGGACACATTTCTCTTGTTGGAGAGGAAAATATGCGAGGCGCCTGTTCTAGCTTTGCCGAATTTACAAATGCCATTTGAACTGGAGATAGATGCTTCGGGGGGGCTGTCTTATTACAAGAAGGTCGTCTTATAGCGTATCACTCAGAGTTGTTTCAAGGATCCCAAAAGAACTATTCAACATATGACAAAGAACTTCTTGCCCTACATCAAGCAATAAAGCATTGGCGTGTTTACCTCTTAGGTCAGGAGACAATTGTGCACACTGATCATTGCCCCCTCCAATACTTACAGGTTCAATCAAAATTGCAACAATCACGCCATATGAAATAGATGACTTACTTGCAGCAATTCAACTTGGTGATCAAATATAAAAAGGGTGTTCATGACAAACTTGCTGACATGCTATCATGTTCCCCAGTTGCCTCCATTTGTTTATCTCTATTCGTGCATATTGAACCTTCGATGCATGAAGAATATACAGGATGGCACAAAGAGGATCCTCATTTTTAGAAAGTGTTAGCTAAACTTAAAACAAGGAAGCCAACAGAATTTCTTTGGCTAGACGGATTGCTGTATAAAGGCACACTTTTATGTGTTCCAAGGGAAGCAGAACAGGTACATTGGATGCGTGAGGCACACACTTCGAAGGTAGCAGGCCACTTTGGAGTAGTAAAAACACTTCAAAATTTTCAACGTTACGTCTTTTGGCCCTATATGTAGCAGGATGTAGCTCAGTTTGTGAGGGGTTGTGTTTTATGTAGTACCTTAAAGTCTTCAAATAGGAAGTTAGGTTTATACACTCCCTTACCGGTGCCCTCTTGTCCTTGGGAAAGCATATCGATGGACTTCCTTAGGGGTCTCCCAAAGACACGACGAGGTAACAACTACTTGTTTGTGGTTGTTGATCGGTTTTCAAAAATGGTGTTACTTATACCATGTAAGAAGACAATCACGGGTGAAGAAGTGGCACGCAAATTTTTTTGGCATGTCTGGGTGCATTTTGGGATACCCAACTTGATCGTGTCTGATCGAGACAGCCATTTTCTCTGTCACTTTTGGTGATCCTTATAGTCAATGATGGACACGAAACTCAAACGGAGCACTACTTTCTACCCTCAAACGGACGGCCAACCAAAGTGATCAACCAAACTATTGTTCATTTACTAAGGGGCTACTACTCACGACACCCAAAAACATGGGATGAGAGCATTCCATACTTATAGTTCGCCTTCAACCGAGCTGTGCATAGCTCTACTGGGAAGTCTCCTTTTGAAGTTTGTTTAGGGTTCCAACCTCCGAGCCCATTTGACTTGGAGTTCACTATTCAAACGTGACTCTAAAATAACAAAGAGGAGAAAGAATAAGAGAAAGCACAACGATTTCTAGAGGGCATACAACGTCTGCATAAGGAGGTGGAAAACAACTTGAAAAAGGCTCAACTAAAATACAAGATGCGGCATGATCGCCACAGAGATAAAGCTGATTTTTAAGAAAGGGACCTTGTTTGGCTTCAGCTAGGCAAAGAACGACTTAAGGGTGAAGGGAAAAAGTTGAAACCTATCCGTTATGGTCCTTTCAAAGTGTTGTAGAAAATTGGAGATAATGCTTGCAAACTTGAGCTTCCCCCATACATGGATATCTATTCAGTTGTTAATGTTGAGTATTTGTTGCATGCGCATGCCTTGGCCCCTCCAATAAGTCCAAAGTGGTTAGCTATTAGTTGCATGCCTATTCCATTTAAGTCAAAAATAATTGTCACCGTTGCATGCCTTGTCTTCTTTCCATTTAAGTCAACAATAATGGCCACCGTTTAGAAAAATTTTGGACAGATGCTTGAGACTTCAGCTATAAATAGAAGGGATGGTTGCAGACCTAAATATACTCACTCCTTCCTCTTCTTTTAGTTACCAAAACAGCACAAATCATCTCATCCTTTCTTCAGTTATTTTTTTGTATATTTGATGAGTTTTGAAAGCCTTTTGTTCCAGTCTTTGTACATGTATACATTCTCCATATATTAAAATTGCTCACCCTCTGGCCGTGGATGTAGGTCATATTGACCGAACCACGTAAATCTCTGTGTTCTGTCTCATTTTATTTTGTCTACCTTTATTTTTGTTACTATTTTCGGGCTATTAAATTCAACTGGTATCCAATCCAAGGGCATTTTTCTTAACAAACTGGTATCGGAGCCTTCTCCTGTTGGTCTAACTTACTGTATGCTCTGTGGTTGCCACTAAGGTAGACCCTTCACATCGAAAAGTAACTTAGATTTTTTTATTGTGAGTCTAAGTGAGGCCCACTACCTCAGTTTTGTTTTGTGGGGCCCACTGCCTTGATTTTGTAAAAGGAGTTCATATTTGCTTGTGGAGCCCACCTCTTGACTTTGCCTGTGGGGGCCGCATCGAGTGCTTTTGTGAAGTTCGTTGTCCTAGTTTCTCATATGGGACTCACCTGTAGAAAAATAGTCGGAATATCAATTTTTGACTATCATGACGATAATGAAGACCTCTATTGAAAAGTTTGATCGGAGCGTTAACTTCGGTATGTGACAGCTCAAAAAGCAAGCCATTTTAATACAAGATGAGTGTGAGATTGCACTTGATAGAATGGAGAAAAAGCCAGCAGATATGACGTCAGATAAATTCACATATCTAAATAAAAAAGGCTAGATTAACCATCATATTGAATCTCTCCGATGAGGTTTTACAGGAGGTTACTGGTGAAAGCACAGCTAAAGGTATGTGAGACAAATTGAAAGCAATGTACATGAAGAAGACGGTGAAAAATTAGCTTTATTTTAAGCAAAAGTTGTACATGTTGAGGATGATAGAAGGTACATCTATTCTTTCACATCTGGATAAATTTGATTCTTTTATTTTGGACTTTAAGAATGTAGATGTAAAAATTGAGGATGAAGATCAAGCCATATTGTTGTTATGTTCCCTTCCCCAGTCTTTTAAATATTTTCGTGATACTATGATTTATGGGAAAGAGTCAGTCTCATATAATAGTATTAAGTCTGCATTAAAGTCAAAAGAGCAGATTGATAGAGACATCACTGGGGAGACTAGTGGAAGTCAGGCAGAGGGACTATTTGTGCGGGGTAGATCTGAAAATAAAGATTTTGAAAGAAGTAGATCCAAAGGCAGGTCAAAATCCAGACATAGAAATAAAACTTGTAATTATTGTAAGAAAAAGGGGCATATAAAGGCTGACTGCTATAAATTGAAACATAAGGAGACAAATAAAGTTAAGTAGAATAACAGCAATATCGCGGAGGCTAGTGTAGCAGCAGAAGAGAATGAGGGAATTATCTTTGTAGCCACAGAAGATAAACTTAGGTCTAATAAGGAATAGATTTTAGATTCGGGTTGTTCTTACAACATGAGTCCCGACAAGGAGTGTTTTTCCACTTATGAGTTATTAAATGGTGGAATTGTTTTGATGGGTGGCTATTGGCTGCATGTTATAACTCAAAAAAAGGATGCACCTTTAAACTTTGTATTTTTAGCCATGTTAGGCTAAAATCTTCAAGATCTTCAAGCGTGAATTTAGTGAGCAACGATTGCGCACAGATTGTAGGGACTTCAGCTATAAATATCAGAGATGGTTGCAAGCTTATAAAAAAAAAGATCACACCATTTCCTTCCTACAAATCTTCCTATCCTCTCATCCTCTCTTTTGTATACTTACGAGTTTTGAAAGCTTTTTATTCCAGCCTTTGTACTTGTATACATTCTCCACATATTAGTAAAAATGCTTACTCTCTAGTCATGGATGTAGGTCACATTGACCGAACCACGTAAATCTTTGTGTTCTGTCCCATTTATTTTGTTTATCTTTATTTTTGTTACTATTGTTCGGGCTATTAAATTCAACCGATATCTGATCTAAGGGCATTTTATCTTAACAGCAACTATCTCCTCCCCTCTATAAATCGGGTACCTGGCTTTAAAGGTAGATCTGGAGAAGGCCTACGACCAGCTTCGATGGCAGTTTATTCAGGAGACACTAGTCGAGGTCGGGTTACCTGAGAATTTAATCTGGGTCATCGTGCAATGTGTCACGACTACTTCGTTACAAGTGGCCTGGCAAGGGACGGTCTTGGAGCCTTTCAGACTCTCGCGAGGCATCAGGCAAGGCGACCCTCTTACCCTACCTTTTTGTCCTCTGTATGGAGCATCTCGGGCACCTCATTTCTCGAGCGGTGACCTATGAGGCGTGGAACCGATCAAGTTGAGTCGCACAGGACCCCCTATCTCTCATCTGTTCTTTGCTGATGACCTTGTGCTGTTTGCGGAAGCTACTGATACGCAAACACAAGTCATAGCTCGTACTCTGGAGACTTTCTGCTTAGCGTCAGGACAGAAAGTGAGTCGTACTAAGACGAGGATTTTCTTCTTGAGGAATGTCCACCAGGATACTGTGAGGCGGCTTAGCCACGGGCTTCAGGTCTCCAGTACGACTAATTTGGGCAGATACCTCAGGGTCCTCTGATCCATAAGAGGACGAATCGCCGTACGTACCACCATATTCTTGATAATGCCCAGTCGAAGTTGATTGACTGGCGTTCCAGGATGTTGTCACTTGCGGGTAGGATTACCTTAGCCTAAGTGGTCATCTCGGCCTTGCCTATCTTTACTATGCAGACAGTCCGACTTCCACGCCAGTTGTGTGATGACCTATAAAAACTTATGCGAGACTTTATCTGGGGGTCTACCACGGAGTACCGGAAAATGCATCTCGTCAACTGGGAGGTTGTGTGTAAGCCTAAAGCCGAAGGGGGACTGGGGCTTAGACGGCTTCGGTCTACCAATGAAGCATTGTTGGCAAAGCTCGGTTGGGACCTCCTCACAAGACCCAACACCCTGTGGGTTCAGGTACTTCAGGCTAAGTATAGACTAGACATCACGATGGTGCCTTTCCAGATTTCCAGGCCAGGGGCTTCAGTTATATGGAGGGGGATCTCGGCTTCCAAGCAAACTATTCGGCAGGGACTCTCATGGGCCCGGGGTGATGGGAGCCGCATTTTATTTTAGTTAGACACCTGGTTGGAATGCTAGGGTCTGCTTATCCATGTTGCCAGTTCCCCAGTCCCTAACAACTGTAAGTTCGCTATGGTCGCATCCTTTATGGATGGCCGGGGTCGTTGGCGGTGGAATGAATTTCAATGGTACCTCCTGACTACCGTTTGTCTGGACAATGCAAAGTATGGCCCCGCTGCGGAGGATACTAAGGAGGACCAGTTGATGTGGGCACCTACCCCCCCATAGGAGGTTCTCTGTGGCGTCTACTTATGATCTTATTGAGGGACATTCTAGGGAGTCCACCACTCCGTTGTGGGCGGTTATCTGGAAATGGGCTAGCCCACAAAGGATTAGATCGTTCCTCTGGTTAGTGGCCAAACGTAGACTCATGACGAATCAACAGCAGGTGGCGCGCCATATAGCCACAGATCCTAGTTGTCCCTTCTGTGGGCAAAAAGGAGACTACGTTGCATGTGGTGCGAGATTGTTCGAGGGCGACTGCGTTCTGGAGGCAGTTTCCTAGTGAGGTGGTAGACTCGGCTTTTTTCTTGCAAGCTGAGGAGATATAGCTGCAGTCTAACCTCACTCAGCCAGTTCAGGTACAGTGGGCTGCGTAGGCCACTATTTTTGGAGTCGCCTGCTGGTTCTTCTGGAAGTGACGTAACAGTAGTTTGTTTGAACCCGATTTTACTTGACCGGAGGAGTATGTTAACTAGGTTGTGAGAGCCCAGGTGTTGGAAAACAAGGTTTTCCCAGCTCAGGGGATTGGACTAAACCCCCGGAGGGTTGGATTAAAGTCAACAAGAACGGAGCGGTAAAGCTCGGAGCCTCTAAGGCCTTAGCTGGAGGGTTAATTTGTGATTGTCATGGGAACTAGTGTGGAGGCTTTCAGCAAAACATCGAAAGAGCCTCACCTTTAACGACTGAGCTTTGGGGTGTATTCTTTGGCCTTTCGCTGGCCTGAAATATGGGGTTTCGCAAGGTGGTAGTCGAGGTGGACTCCCTCCAGGTTATTAACATCCTCTCTGACTTGCACTTTGAGCCAACTGGGGTTTCTTTTTTGGTGACAGGTATCCGGGAGCTCTTACAGAAGCCTTGGGAGATTCACCTCTAGCATGTTGTCCGAGATGGGAACCAGTGCGCCGACAATTTGGCGACCCCTGCAAGTCTTCTTGCCCCAGGCTTCCACGTCCTCCAGGAGCCACCTTTTGGCAACCAAGAGCTGCTTTGCAGCAATGCATATGGACAATTGTATTCTAGAGAGGAGCATTGATCTAGTTTTGTTTTTTTCCCTTGTAACAAAAAAAAGATTAATGTGAAGAAAAATAAACTTTATGTTAAACAGAGTTATTAGTTAGACTTTATGCTAATAGTTAAATGAGTTGAACCTAATATGTATTCTTTTACTTCCAAGAAGGGAGAAGAAAATTCGAATTCGAATTCGAATTTGAATTTTCTTTTTGGAAATTCCGTCACGTGCTATGGAAAGCTTATCTTTTTATAAGAGTTAATAGGAAGTACCCAATGATTAAAATGTTAATTTAATTATTAGTTCTAGGTGTTAGCTCTTTAAATAATTTATTTAAATATTATTTTAAGATGAGTTAAATTTTATATTTTAAAATAATCATTTATTTCCTATATCATTATTCAGTTTTCATATTTTTTATTAACTATATAATAGTTAAATAATAATCATAATAAGAGTTAGCTTTTAGAAAATTAAAATTAGAAAAAGATTCAAACAAAAATAATAATTTAGTGTAATTATTCTAAAAATATTAATTCTGCTTATATATATTTCTTGGAAGTTTACCCAAAAGGTAAGCGTCAAAGCGTAGACGACGTCAATGAGTTGACTTAAAAGTTAAAACACGTTTTGGTCGGAGCCCATTTGTGTCTTTTCGGAATGATGATTATATGTGTTATAGACCACCTTTGAAACGGGGGAAGAAATGCTGATATTTTCGTAACAGGTTGAATGAATGGAAAGATAACGGTGGTTGCTCCACTGTTCGGTTCCGATTGGACAACATTTCATCAATCCGTTAGTTTTAACATCATTTTCATCAATCCGTTAGTTTTAACTGCATAGAATGCTTGGATTTCTCGTATGAACATCCAGAGAGAATAAAAACTTTTAGTAAATTGTTTAATATAAATTATTATTGAAATAAAATCAGGTAATTAGACAATCAATTATATGATAATTAATATTAAAATAATTCAAAAGATAGTTAATAAAAATAATTTCTAAAATTTTTAATAATTTAACATTTTTAGTAATTAAAATCATAAAAATAAATTTAAATAGATAAAATCAATGTGACATACTTTACTCTTAAATTTGAAAGCATAAGTTAAGAAATACAAAAGTAACAAGTAAAAGAAAAAGAAAAATAGTGAATACATAATAGTAGTGAATTAAAAGACAAGACGTGTCTCATTTAGACCCGATCTTCTTCCTGTTCCTTGGTTTTCTTGACCTAGGGAAAACGCTCTCGTTTCAATGGTGACCGGAACGATGAAGAAAAATGCCACCGTATCTTGGACAGTCTCTCCACTGGCTGCTTCATGCTTGCTTTTCCTCTACGACACCGGCGATCCCATGCCTTTGCTTGTCCTTGTCCTCGTGTTGCTGGCTAAGTACAGGAGGGATTTCGAGAGGGGGTTTAATATTCCTCACTTGACGGATGTCTTCCCTAAGGCTCGATCCATTCCTTCCATTTTCTGTCTCAAAATGAGGTGACTTTTTGATAATGATGATCACGTATTTGCTTCTGTTGAATGATGGCAGTAAAGTTGGTTTGTGGGCTATGGAGGACAAGCGATGTTGTGTAAGACATTTTTGTCCTTAGGGACAATTTTGTCCATGTCTCATAAAGTTAGACTAACATTAATTACAATTTTAGTTTTTAAATAAATTATTACTTAAGTTATGCCATTTAATCTAGATAAAGATCATAAAGTAGCCCAATAAATGATCTAGATGAATGGGTCAAAGTCCGAGTAGACGATGAGTTTCGATTAGTGTGAACCGGTCTATATCGACCTTTGATGGGAAGCCCGATATGGAAGTTATATAAAGGTAAGGTCTCCTGCAATTACTCAAAAATTCATTCACGAGCATAAGGATTCCTGACCCGTTAGAGAAGCTCGTGATCTGAGGAAACTATAGAAAGACCTAGCCCGTAAGTCGGTGATCACTTTCTACTAAAGGTCCTAGGAGATTCGGAGACGTTTGGAGCTCAGAATCGACTTCAGAATCAGAGATAAAACCGAAATCCAGGTATTCTGCATTACCTTCGTTTTTAATCCTTTCATGTAGATCCGGGATACATAATAAGGCTCTCTCTACGTATTACATGTGGTATCAGAGCGGTTACGTGATCGGATTGCCGGAAATGAAGGTTTTTCAGTTTTTCATCTCATTTAGTTTTCCTTTATTTTTGATTCGTTTTTCAGTTTTTTTACGTATATAATTACGTAAAAGTGGTATACATAAGGTTAGCTATAAAAAACGAGTTGAAAACGGGCCGAATAGAGCGAAAATAGCCTCTTGGGATATCAAAAATTGCCTCCGGCGTCAGAGGAGTGGAAGACCGCACCCGATGCTGCTGCAAGGCATGGGAGCGCACGGTATGGACGGCGCATGCGATGCACTCGTCAATCCGGGCGCGCCACATCGCTCCAGCGGGCGGGCACACATGCAACTCGCGACTCGCCCACTGACCCGTGTGGAACGACGAGCGCATGCCACGTACGCGCCCATCTAGACCATCCACAGCTCAGACACGTGGCAGTGCAGATGGCAAACACGTGTCGGCGTGTGTTGTGCATGCACCGCAAAGTGGCCGCGTGTCTGTGCGTGAACGAGCGTGCTGCGCATATGCTAGACACAACTAGCTTGCGTCTGGCCTCTCGTGTGCCGCGCATGCTCTGCTTTGGTGATGCACGCTGATGCGTCCCCTAGCATCAGCCGCTGACGTCAGCTACAGTGATTAAAAAACCCTCAAAATTTCAGATTTTTCGTAAAGGTACTTCGGGGTGTTTTAGGTCAGTTTTCGGGCCCGAGAAATTTATAAAGTAACCTTTTTCTATTTTTCTAGATTTATTACATTAGTAATAAATTAAAGTTTAACTCCAGAAAAAGGAATTAAGGTATTCTAGATCTGATTTCAATTGAATTTTCTTGCTTTGGACATCGTATGAGGGAGATGCATAAGGTTCTCGTGTCTTGAGCCTCATTTTCAGTGTTCGGGATTGCATGATAATTAATCAGAAAAGGAATTGAGACATTCTGAAGCCATTTTTGAGTGAATTTTCATGCAATGAACTTGCCATAAGGGAGATACATGAGGTTGTCGTATCTCAGGAGGTCGGTTCAGTATCTGGTGACGCACGATAGTCACTCTACTGAGATTTT
The DNA here is from genome assembly GCA_027123425.1 of Erythroxylum panamense. NCBI lineage: Eukaryota > Viridiplantae > Streptophyta > Magnoliopsida > Malpighiales > Erythroxylaceae > Erythroxylum > Erythroxylum panamense. Next base: position 3,829,714 of record JAOTIZ010000004.1, on the reverse strand, counting down.
TCTTTTACGAAAGTCTCGAATGAAGTTTTCAGAAAATGTCTTCAGCACGTGTGTGTGACATTGAGATTGTGCATTCGGATTTTTGCATTTGTTGATGTTGTATTGTCACATACGGTATGCCCATAAAGAATGTGAGGATAACATAAAGATATATCCCTTATGTTTGCAAACTTTTTGAGTGCTGATGAGAATGTAGTCACCAAAGTGACCTTTCAAGTCAGTATTTTGAATTGTTATGCTTACATGTTGGAGGATGTCTCTGATTTTATGTTTGGTTATTCTGTCCAAAGGTGTTGGCCTTACATAACATTTTGAGATGTGCATAAAGGCATTAGATGGAGGAAAGCTATTGCTCAAGTGATCAATTCACCCAAAGGTGGTAGTATCATGGAGTTGAAGGTTTATACTCTGAACGCTTTTATGTGTGGAAGTCTAATTGCATATATTATGTATTCAGCCCAAGGGTGTTTTATAATATGTGTGATCAGATTTTCAAGAAAGATACTATTTAATGGCTTTAGTATCGCTGTTGTCCTACATTTGTGCTGATTTAAAGATTATCATCTTGAAGTCACCTTTTCAGTCAACAAAATCAGTGTCACCTTTGAAACCCTATTCGGTTTCAATTTAAAGAAGTGGACAGAGGATGTTTTGAAAGTTGTGGAGATAGTTGTGGTTGATATGACCATATGGATGGGTAAGCCATCTCCACCTACATCCATGAACTCGAGAGTTCATAAAGCAGCCTATGAAGCCTAGGATTGGTCTAACAGATTATATCTGACATCCATTAAGAAATTCAAACCTATCCATCTGCAAAATGGACTTCTGGACATAGACATAATGAAGGAGTTTCTTGATAATGTCTCCCAGAGGTACACAGTCTCATCTGGTGTTGAGACAAGTGCATTGATGAAAGTATTATTCTCCATAAAGTATACAGGAAAAAGGGAAGTAACGGAGTACTTATCGAGAATCATTCATTTTCACAATAGGTGAAGAAATTGAGACTTCAATGCTTTGATATCTCATTGTGCTACTGAGGTGGAGAAACTCAAGTTTTGCCACTCCTACAGTCCTCAAAGCAGCTTAAGGAAAGACAAAGATGAAGCTCATTAAGTTCAAAGGTAGAAAGCTCAAATCTTCTCCACATGTTGACATTGGTCAAACCAGTTTTGCTAAAGGTCCTTAGGACATAAAGAAATCAATAGTATAAGGTTTAAAGAAAAGATTGTGACCATCAGGTTATTCTTTGGTTTGTCAATTATGAATCTAATTTGCGATAGTTGCATTAAGTATAGATGGCTATTTAGTGGAACATCTGATCAAGGTGCTTCCACAATGCAGTAGTTCATATCCAGGATTTTTATTGTAGAGAAGAAGGAACCAGAATAGTGGAATTATGAACAGTTAAGTTTCTGGAATACCATGTCTATGATGATGGTGGGCCCCTTGACCCTTTAGATGATAGTAAGGTGGATACTACAATTATCACGTACCCGCTACTCATACAGTTAGATCTGGTGGATCTAGATCTTTGTACCGTACCTGTACAGAAACAGGAACCCATACCTGTACACACAAAGGTTCCTGAGGATACAAGATTTAATATGGTTAAGTAAATCCATTAGATTGAGACGACCTACTATCCCATCTGATTACATAGTCTATCAAGTGTACTAGACTATGTTATTAGACATATTACAGATCTAGATACTTTTACAGAAGTTGTTTCTAGACCCAATGTGGATGTGTGGTGGGATGCGATGAAAGACGAGATATAAGCCATGAAGCATAGTAAGGTTTAGGAGCTAGTTGATTTGCATCAGGAACTGCAAACTCGTTAGTTGTAAATAAAGTTTTTTAGACCTAAAGGATTTCAGGATAAAGTTCAACAGTTTATGGGCTCCCTCAATTGCCTAATGGTTCACTCAGGGAAAAGGTTAAGTTTGTGTTACATTTTCTCTCATATCCTCGTAGGATATATTTTGAGTGATAAAAGCAATTGTAGCTTATGATGATATAGAGTTATATCAGATGGCTGTCAAAACGACCTTCTTGAATAAAGACCTTTACGAAGTGGTCTATATGGTACAATCTGTAGGGTCCCAGGATCCAGACAGTATTAACATGTTTTGCGAGTTATGCAGATCAATATATGGTTTACAATAAGCCTCCTGAAAGTGATACCTTACATTTGATGAGGTTATGGCCTCTTTCTGCTTCTTGGAAAATAAAGCCAAAAAGATGCCTGTACTACGAGGGCAAGTGGAGCAAAATTATCTTCCTATTACTGCATGAGGATGATAAATTGCTCATATTAAGTCACTTGACCATGTTGTATGAGGATAAGCAACTTTTGGTCAAGAACCTTGACATAAAGGACCTTAGTATAGCATCTTCTGTCCTAGGTATTCGAATTTACTAGGACATATCTCAACACTTATCAGACCTCTCAAAGAATGCATACATTGAGTATGTGTTATAAAGGTTTAATACGGTTGACAGTAAACTTGTCGTAATACCTGTCTCTTACAGTGAGAGATAATCTTCGGTACAGTACCCAAAGAATAAAGTAAAGAGAGAGATTATGAGGAATATTTCGTATTCTAGTACGGTGGATAGCCTGATATATGCTCGGTTATGTACTAGATAGGACATTGCATTCACTACTTGATTGTTTGGTCAATATCTGGTTAATCCAGTTATAGAATTTTGGAATGCAGTCTAGCGAGCATTGAGATACTTGAAGGAATCAAGGATTATATGTTAATATATAGAAAAGTCAACAAACTAAACCTCGCAAGGAATTCAGATTAAGATTTAGCTATGTGTCTAGATGATCGAAAGTCCACTTAAGGTTACATTTCAAGTTTACAGATGGTACAATATCGTAGAAGTCAAAGAGACACGTGTAACTTCCTCGACTATGCATGTAGAGTGCATGCTAAGGGGCTGCTTCGCAGACGGTTTAACTCAGAAATTTAATTTCTGAGTTGTCTATGATCCATTTAGTAGCTAGACCCATTTGGTTTTACTGTGGTATTCTTCTTACAGGGTTGTTTAATAACAACAAAGAATATCATAGGGTCATAGCATTTAAAGATCAATTATTTGGTCATAAAGATGTTGACACGAAAAGATGACATTAAGGTTTGGAGCATTTAAGGACTGAGGAACTTTGATTCGATCCTTTAACTAAAGTACTTCACCCACTTGTGTTTGTGACACATGTGTATAGTATGAGTGTTTTGGTGTCCTTAGACACTGCTAGCTAGGGGATTATGTTTGCTCCATGTACATATGTACATTTTAAAGTATTATGATAGTATGATGGTTCATTGATAAAGATGATCATCATTTATCCTCAGTATTATGTGTCATCAGACATTGTCATAATATGTATGAAAGTCTTAAGATTTGTGTCGATCTTAATCATTTGAAGGTCATTAGGCATATATAAAGATTGACCTTGTGTCTATGTCATTTAGAGACATACAGTTGAGCATAGATATCTATAAAGTTTAACATTACATAGGGGGATATAAGTTTTTAATCCCATAAAGGTTCTCTAATGTTGTTTAGCATTCAGTTGGAGAACATTAAGTTTTTCTCTAATACTGTTTAGCATTCGGTGGGAGAAAATAGGATTTCTCTAATGTAGTTTAGCATATGCGGTTTAGCATAAAGTTGGAGATATCGAGACCTACAAACGAAGAAGATACAATTTAGATCATAAAGGTATCATCGTAGTTTGCCACACTTCATTTTCCCATTCATGTTAGTGAGGTGTTAGGTATTCGTGATTGTATTGAAATTGTGTCGCATATGACACATGTATCTGATATTTTTCAGTATTGAAAGCCTTGCGGGACATAATGATGGACTTTCATTATCTTTGGATCAAATGTTTCAGTTTTAAAACTTAGTCGACTAATAAAGTAGCATAGCTTAACCAAGTTTTAAATTGTTTTTAAACTAGAGTCATCTGCAATTAATGCTTATCTAAAGGGGAGATTGTTAGACATTTTTGTCTTTAGGGACAATTTTGTCTATGTCTCATAAAGTTGGGCAACATTAATTGCAATTTTGGTTTTTAAATAAATTATTGGTTAAGTTGCGCAATTTGATCCACATAAAGATAATAAAGTGACTCAATAAATGATCTAGATTAATGGGACGAAGTTCGGGTAAAAAATAGGTCCCAATTAATGTAGACCGGGTCCATATCAGCCTCGTGATGGAGAAGTCCGATATGGAAAGTATATAAAGGTTAAGGTCTCCTGAAGTTGCTCATATCAATCGAAAACATAAGAAATCCCTAACCAATTAGGGGAGCTTTCATATTGAGAAAACTGTAGAAAGACCTAGCCCGCGTCTTGGGAAGCACTTTCCACTAAAGGTCTAAGGAGATTCGGAGACGTTTGGAGCTCAAAATCAACATCGGAATCAGAGATGGAACCGAAATTAAGGTATTCCGCATTACCTTCATTTTTTATCCTTTCATGTAGATTCGAGATACGTAATAAAGTTTATAATACGTACAACAACAACTTCAATAAGAATTTCCAAAGGTCTTTTCAACTACTAAGGGGCTTCCACCCAGCTAAAGGCGTGATCACCAAATACCCCTCCAATAGGGTAGTGGACCAATTAGACTCTGACCTTTCTGTTATCCACATTTTCGTAAGTGAGAAATCAAGCAAATGGTCTCGGAAATGTTGGAATAAGGGATCATCTGACCAAGTAGGAGTCCTTTTTCTTCACCAATTCTCTTGGTTAAGAAAAGTGATAGGTCATAGAGATTTTGTGTTGACTATCAAGCACTTAATTGAGTGACCATTAAGGATAAGTTTCCCAAGCTTGCCATCGAAGAGCTTTTAGATAAATTACATGGTGCAAGATGGTTTAGAAAATTGGATCTTCATTCAGGTTATCATCAAATCAGGATGAGTGAAGATGACATCGCCAAAATAACTTTTAGAATACACCACGATCACTTTGAATTTATGGGAATGCCTTTCAGTTTTTCAAATGCCCCTTCAACATTTCAAGCCCTTATGAATGTTATCTTTCAAAAATATTTGAGGAAGTTTGCATTGATATTTTTTATGACATTTTAATCTATAGTAAAGAGTGGGATGAAAATCTTAACCATGTTCGACCAGTGTTTTCAATTTTGAAGGATAATCATTTAGTTGTGAAAAAAAAATGTCGATTTGCTCAGACACAGGTTCAATACTTGAGGCATATTATTGGAGCTTAGGGAGTGATGGCAGATTCGGATAAGATTGAAGCCATGACAAGTTGGCCAAAACCAAAAAATGTTAAGAAATTAAGAGGCTTCCTTGGGTTAATAATTTATTATCATCAATTCATAGTGGGCTATGGCATCATTGCTAGACCATTAACGAAAATGCTCAAGAAAAATGCCTTTATTTGGAGTGATGCAACAAAAAATCCTTCACCAGCTAAAAGAAGCTATAATCAAGGCGCCAGTCTTAGCACTACCTGATTTCTCTATTCCTTTTGTGGTAGAATATGATGCTTTTGGTGTAGGAATTAGGGTTGTTCTCATGCAGAATGAAAGATTGCATACTTAAGCTCTAACCTCAAAAGTAAATATCTCTCTTTTTCACCATATGAGAAGGAACTAATGGCACTAGTCTTTGTAGTATAAAAATGGCATCCACATTTACTTGGAAGGCATTTCATAGTAAGGACTGACCAATGAAGCCTTAAGTTTTTACTAGAACAAAAGATCTACAAAAGCTCAACAAAAATGGCTTATCAAGCTCCATGGGTATGATTTCAGTATTGAGTTTAAACCAGGAATGGGAAAAATGGCAGCAAATGCTCATCTAGAAAGGAACAACAGGTTGAAGTTTGGGCACTCTTATCTCCTAATCCACAATGGTTAGAATCCATCAGTGAAGAAAACCACTATCAGCCAGACCTCCAAATGATCCATCGATTAGCAGGAGAGGACAAAGCTATTGGACCTTGGACAATAAAACATGGGATTTTATTCTTCAAGGAAAAAAAATCCATCTCCTCAGGGACTCTTCCCTTATTCCTATAATTTTGGGTGAAATATATGAAGGTAGCCATGAAGGATATTTCAAGACCCTTCATTAGTTTTGTGGAGTCTTTTATTAGAAGAAAATGAAAGAAACTATTTATCAGTTCATTTGTGAATGCGATGTCTATCAAAGGTACAAGGCTGAATTACAATGTCTTACAGGTTTACTACAACTGCTGCCAATTCCAACGTAAGGATGGGTAGATATTTCAATGAATTATGTGGAGGCACTGTCAGCTTCTAAGTGGAAGACTATGTTGTTAATGGTAGTGATCGGTTATCAAACTATGCTCATTTTATTCCAATGACTCACCTATACACACCCATCTCAATTGCTCAAGTTTTCTTCGACAACATTTTTAAGCTCCATGGAATGCCACAATCCATTATTTGAGATAGAAACCCTACTTTTACAAGTGAGTTTTGGCAAGAACTCTTCAAGCTACAAGGTACCCGTTTTAATTTCAGCTTAGTTTATCACCCACAAATAAACGGCCAAACTGAGGTAGTAAATTGAAATGTTGGAATGTTCCTATACAGCTTCACAAGTGAGAGACCGAAGGAATGGACTGGATTAGTTGGGAAGAATATTGCTACAACACTATCATTCATTCGACAACTCAGACCACCCTCTTTGAGATTGTCTATGGCAGGCGTACCGCGCCTACTGTCCTCTTGTATGTGTCTGGAACTGCTGAAGTGCAAGCTATAGAAGACACTCTCTTATAGCGAAATGAAGTTCTTAAAGAGCTTCGTAGTTGCATCTTAGCTGCACAAAACAGGATGAAGCAAGTCTATGACAGCAATCTTATGGAAAGGGAGTTTGAGAAAGGTGATTTAGTTTATGTAAAGCTCCAACCATATGGATAAGTATCGGTTTCAAGGAAGTCATCACAAAAGCTCACTACGGGTGGTTTTTATGGTCCTTTTAAAGTTTCGGGGAAAATTGGAAAGGTGGCTTAAAAGTTGGAACTTCCATGACAAGTTCAATCTACCTTGCTTTCCATGTCTTTTTACTCAAGAAGCATATGGGGACCCATGCGTCGATTACGACGAGATTAGATCCCCTGACCCAGGTACTCTGTACCTAGCCTGTGCCAGAGGATCTGAGCCATCCATTCTTAAATGGATGGCAGAATGGATGGCTCAGATCCTCTG